>CM008341.1:32243767-32255211 GCA_002525835.2 Ipomoea batatas | reverse complement strand
AATTCCAAAACAGTATCCTCATTTTGTGTGGAGGGAAAACATGCATTTTTTTCCAGTATATTTAATGGAGAAGTGGAATTGCAGGGCAGTCAGTGGGTTTTATGTGATGAAGATGAAAAGAGCTATCCATGAGGAGCTCATAAATAAAGTGCGCCAACAGCGCTGCAGTGGCGATCATGTGTCTAAGGTGAAGCTTTCTGTAATGAATCCATCTCTTTGTCTAATATAAAGGGCTATTAATATCTTCTGCTATTTCTTCAGATATTCTTTGACCATTTTCTCATGGCTCTCTCACTTCTTTGGTCCTGCCCCCTGTTTCTGAGGTGTCATTGCTTTGAACTTCCAAATGCTGGCTTTTTAGTGCTTTTGTTTTGTTAAGCTTGCTAAAATATTGGCTATATTTTAGGATGAGACTGAAGAATGCATTTCTTCCAAGTCAAGGAGAAACCAGGTTTGTCCCTGGTCATTTTTAATCTTCTTTACCTGCAATTTAATATCAGAGTTTGTATCTGCACTACATTTTAACCATTCCATTTAGTGTAGTTTTGATAGAATTCTGCTCAGTTCTGGAAGAGTGCTCAGAAGAACTGCCTAAATACATTTGTAATTGAAGAAGTGGAGTAGTCCAAAAAANACTTTCATTTGGGTTTTGCACTCACTGTTACCTTGTTTATTTTTGAAAACTTGGCAGCTTATTTTTCCAATTATTCAGCGTGAACACTACTACATTCTCAGTGGGCGTGTCTAATTGGAGTTGTGGTCTTCGCAAGGGAGATACTACTAAGTTGTAGCTGCTCTGGTTTCTGTACATGAGGGAAATTGCCACATCCAAGTTTAATATGCATTGATGCAGGAATTTGTCGCGAGCCTATCAGTTTGTTAGCAACCCACTTGCTGCCAGTTAATCTTTACTTGGACGAGAAAGTACTAGTTTGTTGGGTTTTTTTTTTTTTTTTTAAATGTTGTGTTGGGTTTATGATATTGTTTGTGCACTACTTAGGTTTATGGTGTGCCCAGTATTCTTTGTCAGGAGGGTGGTGTTGGTGATTTAGTTTCTAGTGTAGACCTAGGTGGTTCTGACCGCAGGGTGGGTGCATTCTGGTCTCTGGATGTATGCACTGTATTATATGTCTGTATTTTTAGTTTGATATGTATGCACTGTTGTGCTATGGTGGTTTATGATGTGTGTTGTGTGTGGTTTGTGCTTTTGTTTTCTCAGTGTTTGGCTATTTGTATGCAGGTATAAAGTCCAAGGTAACCAAGTGCATCCCAACAATCTAATGATGATGACAATTTTGTTTCGCCACCTCTGTGATTCCTAGCAAGGTTGCAACAGGACCCGTTTTAAGATGCCCTCGACCATGAGCTTACTCCGGGAGAGAAAGCTAGGTTTCCTCGTATGAAGACTAGGGTTTCGTCTGCCATATTGGTTGAGACGCTTAGTGAAATGAAAATGCAAAAGGCTGATATTCGTGAGCTTAATTGGGCTTGGGGCATTGTTGGAACTCTAGGTTAAAGAGTATCCTCTTCTTCTTCTTTTTTTTTTTTGGTAAATGTAAATTGTATTATATACCCGAAACCAAACGTACAAATTACACAGGGCATACCCTGGGAGAAAACATGGTATTACACAAAAGCTGTACTAAAACAAAACAGTAAAAGCAAAGGAAGGATGAATAAAAGGAGAGAACTAGACTGCCTACTGAAAAGCGAGAGAAAAGGATAATGGGATCTGGATGATGTCTATATCCAAACCAAACTGTGAAGGAAATAGAAGATCATCCAAGACGTGTAACGCGGAGTGATCATAACAAAAACACGTGCCTTGACCTGAATTTAAGGTCCTCGGCATCCACCAAAAGTAACTGCTGCAGCATCCAAGCAAAAAGAAAACCATGGCACAAACTAGCAAGAGAAATACACGGATAAAGGGGCATACCCCTTGAAAACTGATCGGAGGAAAAAACTCACAACAAAACCTACTATAGCAGCCTAGCAAAAGAACGTAACAGCCAGGCACAAAGACATATATTCCAAATACTCGGGGCATACCCCGGAATCCAGCAAAAACCCAAGACCAAGAAAGCACTTGATACAAAGGCCACAAGATAGGAAAGAGGGGATGAAAGGGAAAACACGGACAGCACATGATCAGATCAAGAACCAAAGCAAAACCGAAAAAAATGTGAAAGAACCAAGGAACAAGGCGGAGGGAAAGGAAATAAAGCTAGGGGGAGGTCCCAACTAGGTTGGCATCTCCAACAAAAAGATAAAGGAGGCAAAAAGATATAAACTCTAAAGAGTAAACAAGGAAAGAAACATGTCAAGGGAAGATGTGACATATCAACACCTAGCAAAAAAGAAAGGGGAGAAAAAAGAGCAAGAACAAGACAAAGGTATGGCAAAAAAAGCCGAAGCACGAAAGAGAACACTAGGAGGCAGAAGAAAGGCAAGGCAAGGTGATAAAACCATCCCAAAAACAAAGCCAAAACAAAGCAAGGAAACTGATTTTTTTTATTTATTTTTTTATAGACAGAAAGGGCAAAAACAACACGAAAAACATCAGTTGCAATACATTTAACAAGGCCATCAAGGTGGAAACCTACAGTTTCGTGAACCACAAGGTTTCTAAATCTCCAAATGTGATAAACCGAGCAAGCAAGGGCAATAGCAACTCCATGATCTTGTTTCCGGGACCCTTTGTACAGCCTATGGATCCACTTGATTGTGCTTCGGATAGCAATTGTTTTCTTTGGAAAACCAACAACGTCCCGGATCTTCGTCCAAACCTGCAAAACAAAAGGGCATCTAAAAACAGATGGTGAGCTGATTCCTTATTTCCAACACAGAGGGAGCAATCTGATTCCGTTTCCTCCATAATTGAACGGTCTTTTGTTGACAGCCTGTTTTTGAGAGCGAGCCAGAGAATAAACGAGAACTTTCTCGGAATGCAAGGTTTCCAGGTGATTTTCCAGCAAATAGCCACAAGAGATTTCGGCCTTAACAGATCATACACCATTGAGATATGGAATATATTGTTCTTGAAGGCCGAAAGCAGAAAGAGTCTAGCATGGTGGGCACTGCCAGTTTGATCAATCAAAGCGGATTTGATAGCAAAGACAGCCTTCAACAACGGAGAATCCCTCTTTTTAGGAGTCCAATCCCAAAGATCACCCGAGTTAAGGTAGACCACATGGATCCATTTAATCCAAAGGGAGTCCCTTTTGCAGTGAAAATCCCACAGAATTTTTGCAATGAAAGCTTGGTTCCAAACTTTAAGATTCTTAAGGCCAAGAGTATCCTCTTCGTCTTGGTCATTAGTTGTACTCAATTTTTGACTCTCAATTTTGGATGTTTGATTTTGGTGGGGGAAAGTGTTGAGAGTTGGGGAAGAAGATGTTGAGTTGGTTTTGGGTTTCCCTCATGGAGGTGTTGATTATTAAGTGTGACATGCTTGCTATTAGTACTTATGGTTTTTTTTTTTTTGGAATGGAATTATTGTTATATCTAGCCTCATTTCTGTTTGTTCTTGTTTGTCCGCAATATCGTATTTTCCCTTCCTTTTGTAGTTCGTGGACATACAAAAGCTATTTAATACACATGTGTATGTATGTGCACAGAATAACATTGGTTAAGTGCTCATGACAGAAGATTGTAAAGCACACATTTTCCATGGTCCATATAAGGTGTGCACGCAGTTCAAATAGCTACTTGCACACTTGGNTGTGCTGTTGAGATTCGTTATGGAATGCACTAGCACAGTTGGTTACACTCTGGTGCACACGAGGTTTCGTACCATCTAACCTTTTCTGATACGCCACACATTCCATTAAGTGCACACATTGTGAGCTGTTGGTGCACACAATCCTGTTGTGGATTTGTTACCACGCCATTTAAATTCACCCTTCGTTGAATAACCTACAAATCCGCTTTAAATTGTGTACTCAGAACAAGCTCAGTGTTTTTCATTCCAACGTTTTGCTCTTTCTTTTAGGAACGAAACCAGTGTTGGAGCAATTATATGTGCACACCATTTTAGCAAGATGCAATTGTTACGTATAGGGGCTGAGGTATAAAGGTTTTCTATGTGCTATGCACACACATTTTGCGTCTGATGCTCATGTGCATTTATTTCAATCAACCTATTCGCATTAGCTAAAGCTAATCTTTTGTGCACGCCATTTTAGTAGTTGGTGCACACACCTCTGGGCTAGATTTGCAATCCTATTCTATTAATTATTTGTATATTAATTCATTCAAAAACGAAATAAATTTAAAGCTATGAGAATTATTCAAATGCCTACNAGTGTGTGACCGCACGGCCGCACGGTAGAGCACGGCCGCACCTGAACCAAAATATATATATATATATATATATATATACTAGTATAAAGAATTGGGCTCACTACAAAAAATGGATTTAATTTTAGAAAATAATCATGGAGGGTAATTCCGGAATAATTTATTACGGGGTGTCACACTCTACCCCCTTAAAAGGAGCTTTGTTCCCGAAGCTCAAAGCCAAACGAGAACGAGATTGTATCAACAAAGTGAAGGTTAAGAGTGCTCAATGATACAAGAATGATAACATGCGAATGAGGATTTATGAAGAAAGATTGGATGCCAAAAGATGAGTTCAAAATGGGTTAGGAACACCAAGACAAAGAATAAGCCAGAAAAGAGGTCTACTCGCAACTCTAAGACTTCAATATAACGCGTCCTCACCGTGAGTCCTAGCATTCTCACAGACTAGACATCCTTACTAACTTAAATATGTAGTATGCATCCCATTCTGGACTTTGTCCTCTCAGATCTGGGGCAGGAATTGGAAGGGGAAGGAGTCTAGGATTATGCCTCAATCTCTTACAAACATAATCATTCCTAAACCTCTTGCATGAGGTGCACTTCACACACAAGAGTCAATATAATTTTCAATTCCAACAAGACATCAACACATACTCACAACTACCTTGATTAATTCATACACAATACAAAGAAATAGGATCCAATTCACATAAAGATTCTAGCCAAGAATGTCTAGATTGAATTGCAAACACAATTAAGCAAAGTAGTTTAGATATAAGATGGAATTAAAGATGGAAAAGTGTAGGAAATTACCAAACTTAATTTCAAATCACACACAATCCACAAGACGACTCCAATTGAGCAACAAGAGATACAATTGATTGAAGGAGAGTTGTCAATTCTTCCTTAACCCTAGGAGATCTAACCTAATTGGATGAAAACTAGAACAAGAAAGTAAAAGTATTCAAATGAATCCTGCCAACAAGTATTTAACTCAAGGGATCTGACACTCGTACGAGCTCATGTGCGAGCGTACGCATGCTAGTAGATGCTACACTTAACTTTGATCGCTACCACGATCGTGATCTAGTCCGCACCACTTAGCCTCCTCCTGTACTAGCACGTGTACGAGCGTACAACCACTCGTACACAACATAGTTTCCATGTTTTTCTTCATTTGCCCTTTTCTTGCCTTCAAACCACTCAAATATCACATAAGTGTTCCAACGTTAGTCTTCAAATGCAACTTATATGAAAACCAAGCAATTACGCACACAATTCAACCCCAAAAGACTCAAACAATGCAATATAGGCCACTCAAACACCCCATAGAACAAGGCATATTTAGCACTCATCATTATTACACCAAGCTTAGCTTATAACCCAATTAGTAATTAACCCTTGCCTTCATTCCAAATTTAGGCAAAAACCTTGTCTTAATCCACAAGAGTGACAACTTAATAAATTGTTACACCGTTACTCGCAAGTTAGGTGGTTTGAGGTTTACTTTGTTGTCCCAACATTCTCATCACTTGTCATAATTTTAAATTTTATACTAGTACAATTTGGAATTTTCGATCAAGTTAATTTTAACATAATTAAAAAGATCATGCCAACCAAAATTTTCAACTAGTTGAATCAGGCTTATATAATCATATAAAGAAAATTATTTAAAATATTCATTACACTAGAGCTATAACGCTCACAATTATATAGCTATTCAATTTTTGACAAACTTGAAATCTATATCGTTCAACTAGAACCGAAGTTCGATTTCAACATGTAACACGTTTGTTAAATATTGTTTGGGTCATTAAGCCATTTTAGCATTTTACAAATAATGCTACATATGCACAAAGGTATTCACATTGAATCTTTTATATATTGAAAAATATCTCAGGAGAATATTTTAACAACACATAACAAGTGAAATTGTATTGTGGGTCTTGAATGTACAATTTAAGCTTAAGGTTCCTACTTTATTTAAAAGAGAATTATTTATCTGAAAACATTAATCACTTAGAAACAGATAAATAAAATATAAAACAATAAAGCAATAAAAATAGAACCAGACACCGTAATTGTTTACGCAGTTCGGAGCTCCACTCCTACGTCTGCGGGGCACTTCACGTTAGCCCAATCCACTAGATAATCAAAAGGGTTACAAGGAGTCACATAACAACCATCCTACACTAATGGTTACAAAAAAGTACTCCTAGCTAAGCCTTCATCATCTTCAAGCTGACAATGTGCGATTCTTCAAGGTTCACCAACACGGCCGAACCATCAAATATGCTTCCAAGCTGATAAAACAATTGAAGTGGTATAAGAAACCTGTATAGAATTCTCAAGTAATCTCTAGAATCTCAAAGTAATTAAATCGGTAATGAAACCCAAGTCCTGGAGTTCTTTATATAGTGAATGAACCAACCAATTAACCTCAACTCCAGGTGTTGTTAATCCCTCAAAACAAGCTCTGTCCAGTAGATTAGATCATCCCATAAATCGTGGATCAAGATGACTTGATTTAATTTGAATTAATCAAATACTGGCATTGATCCAGAGTAGGCAGAACACAGATCCAGAGTAGACAGATGACTGATCCAGTGCTGAAACAGTGTACTTAATATAACAACCTATTAAACTTAAACTAAGGTTTTTGACTAATAATTAAGCCAATTAAAGGTGGTCCAAATGTATATCATTTGTACACTTACAACAAGATTCAATCATATAATGGAACAATTCAATTTTATTTAATACGGAGTAATAAAAATGTATTACAAGGATACCACAACATTTATTTAAAAAATAAATAAATAGGAAAAGATATTGAAAACAAGTTTCTTTATTCCTATCTCATAGTAGTCCTTTGACTCGTGTGCCATGTTCCATCTTTCAACTGTCCATTCCTCAAAGGATGGTACCTCCACACATCGGGTGCACCCGTCAAAGAAACCAAGGTTGTGACCTCACTCGTCCAACCATCCACATTCTTTAACTGTAGCGAAGTTGTCCTCAACCTGTTCAACAAGATTGAAATTATCTTCAATAAAAATATTATTTTCAACGTTGCCAACATTTATCGACATACTGGTATACGAATGTGCAACACAAGCAACATTCGCAATTCCACCACTCGTGGAATCCATCGACTTATTCATAATAATAATAATAGAAGGGAGCCTAAGATACTTACCAAAATCATCCAAAATTGGGACCCTAAATACACCAGCTACCTCATCTTTAGTAACAAAACCCCAGTATTCTTACTGAAAGAAATATGGTTCTTATGAAAGTTAATTACCTGCCCTGAGAAAGATTCATAGGTTTGAAGACAGTTCTTGACTTCTGTAACCTCTAGAGTATTGGCTTTAAAGAAGAGCAAACTATCATCTACGAAAAGAAAAAAAAGATTTGAGACCGGAGGGGCTCCACGAGCAACCCTACATCCATGAATAACCAACCCCTTTTGATTGAGCCTCTTGTAACAACAGTGACAAACCCTCAGCACATATGATGAATAAATGAGGAGAACGAGGATCTCTCTGTCTAAGATCCCTAGAAGGAACAATAGCGTTACTAGGGGAACCATTAACAAGTACCCTGTAATGCACAATAGAAACACAGGCCATAATCAAATCAATCCACTTATTATCCAAACCCAACCCTTCCATCATACTCCTCAAAGAAGGTCATTTCATCCAATCGTAGGCTTTTGCCATATCCAACTTCAAAGCAGCTCAACCAACCGAACCCAGTTGTCTCCCCCTTAAATAATGGCCCACTTCAGAGGCAATTAACAAATTATCAGTGATTAACCTGCCTGAAAGAAAAGCACTTTGTGATTCTGAAATAATCGACTCTAATAAGGGTTTCATACGGTTGGCAATCATCTTGGTCATAATTTTATAAATCACATTGCATAAAGCAATAAGTCTAAGATCAACAGGAATTTCAGGTACTTGCTTTTTAGGAACCAGGACAATGATCGCATCATTAAGACCATCCAAAAAACAACCATTAGACAGACATGATAACACAAAATCAGTAATATCATTACATAAGATATCCCAGAACTTCTGATAGAAACTAGGGTTCATACCATCAAGACCAGGTGATTTGTCAGCCCCCATAGAGAAAAGAGCTGTCTTTTCTTCCTCTAACTCAAACAGGCAGGTTAGCTTAGCATTCTGCTCTTGATTAATGCGCGCCTGTAGAGAGTCTAGCTGAAAAGGACATTGAGGCCCTGCAATGGTAAAGATATTAGAGACATAGCCAGTAATCATAGGTTTCAGACCCTCTCCTTCCACCCAATTGTCATCCCCATCTTTAAGTCTGAGAATCGTATTTTTCTTCCTGCGTATTGTTGTTGTTGTTTTTGTTGACGTTATTATTATTATTATTATTATTGCGCTATATCAATTCTAAAAATACACAACTCAACATCAAATCATTTTAAAAAGTTATATAACTTGTCGATCTAATAAATAGATTACCTTAACGGTTACCTTCTGAATGTGTTAATTGTATTTTTCTAACCATTGAATAATCTAATTGAAAATTTGTTTAATTCAAAGACCATATTACAACGCAAATTGCCAAATTATACTGTGGACTGTGGTCCACAATGCCATTTTGGACCGCGCATCAAAACGACGTCGTTTTGATTAATGAAAACAATCACGGAACTGCAATTTCTTTTCCGCGAAATTGCAGTTCCTTTTCAACACAACTGCAGTATTAGTTCAGCACAACTGCAGTTCCAGACGGATGAAACGACCTCCGTTCCGCGCAATTACAGTTCTCTTTCAACACAACTACAGTATTAGTTATGACCATGGTCCACGGTATAACAAGTGATATTACTATTATTTTAAAGATCTTTTTTCTCTTAAAAAAATGACCGGACAGGTGGAAAAATATGTTACAGATATACTCGTATGAGATAGAGAGAAGAAAATCTAAAATTATAAGCTGAGACATAGAGAGAGAGTGAAAGAAACCCAAGAATAGAGGGTGGGTCGGAGCCTGACTGTCAAATCTACTTATTCTCTCTCTCTCACTCTCTCTCTCTCTCTCTTTCCGGAGATTCGATTCAATCGCCGATCATTTCTTCTCCTTCAATCTCTGTCTCCCTCACGCTCACAATAATGCTCCCAGATTTTCAAGGTATGTATATAAAATCAATAATTATATACATTTATTTATGTGTGTTCATACACTGCATACACACACATATATATGCATGTAAATATATTGAATTGTGTGAAGTGCGACTGTAAAGACTTTATATCTGACAAAATATATAATTTCTGGGTTTACTTTTTGGGAGTGGGTTTGTATTTATACCTCTCAGAAAACTTTAAAAAAAAAAAAAAAAAGTCTTTATTTTTTTAACCTTTCAAAATTTCCTTTTACCTGTTGAGTCTTCGTATGTTGTGGTGAATTTTCTATGTTGTGTTTTTTCAAGTACTATAATTCTTCTCCTGCTTCTCAATTTTGGTTCATTTGAGGTATAAAGTTTCCCCCCTTCTTTTTGTCAGTTGCAAGAATCTATGCTTCAAAAAGAATTATAATTTATAATTTTCTTTGTTTTTATCAGTTGAATTTTCCAGTTTGATTTTCTTTTTCCCATTATGCAAATGTCCTCCTTCAATCCTTTTTTTTTTTTTTTCTAAATTAATTATTATGATTATTTTTGTATCTGTGATAGTTAAGGTTTAATCTGAGTGGGGGTGGGGAGATTCTTCTTTTGAAACTCTGAGCTTAGGAGTTTGGAGGGGTATATCAGAGTACAGATTGAAAAGGTTCCCTTTTATGGAAAATGGGATCTGCTTTTAACATCTCATCATACCTTAAAAAAATAGTAATTATGTCCATAATAATAAAAAAAATAATGATGGATTAATAATTATTACATTATTCTCCATGTTTGTTCCATGATCTTGAAAAGGAGCAACCATTCTGTATCTTAGGTGTACTGGGAAGTGGGGTGCTTGGGGGGTGTGGGGTGTTGGGGAAGGGGGTCATCATAACAAGCAGTGCAGATGTTGTCTCTTGTGTAGTTATATAATGTTCTACAAATTGTCCTTAAACAATTCAAAAACCTTATCATGTGTTGTCTGTGCCTTTTGTTAATTCCATATAAACAAGTACAGATGAGTAGATGATAACATATAATTTTCCTGTCTAGATTAGATGATATGATGATGGGGTTTCTCTTAAATTAATACTATACTCCCTCTCTCCCAGCTTTAGTGCTCTCAAATTAAACAATCTCTTTTTTTAAAAAAAAAAATCTGTTCTTAACAGTCCTGTTTTACCTGCTCTTCTTTTGCAGACTGGGGTTTAGCTTGATCATATCAGGGTGTTTGGCAAATAGATGTTAGCGAATTGACTTAGCCAATAACTGTTAGCAGATTGGGTTAGCGGGTTTGGTTAGCTGATAGTATTAGCTGGTATCTGAAATTGATTTGGTTTAATTCCGGCAACCTGGGAATGGAGGGGGGGCCGGGGGATACATTTTCGGGGCTGGGAAGTGGCGTTGTGGCGGGTGGTGGGCAGATAGATGGGAAGGTGTTGCAGACATTTCAGAAGAGTTTTGTGCAGGTTCAGAACATATTGGATCAGAACAGATTGTTGATCAATGAGATTAACCAGAACCATGAGTCTAAAATCCCGGATAACTTGAGCAGAAATGTGGGACTGATCAGAGAGCTAAACAACAACATCAAGAGGGTAGTTGATCTCTATGCTCATCTCTCCACCTCCTTTGGCAAATCCATGGATGCTTCCTCTGAAGGTGAATCCAGTGGGGCCCTCAAGTCGTCGGATGGGAAACCCGCCACCCACAAGAGAACTCGCCCTGCAGTCTAGCTAGGAGACCCAAGCTCATTCTTTTTTCATGCTCAAAAAACAAGAATTCAGGTAGTACAAAAAAAAACCCTTAGATTGTGTAGCATAACTCTTTTTCTTTGCTAGTGCTTCTTCTCTTCTATCATTGCCTCAAATTCCAAATCCCCCTTAGAAAATAATAATATTGATAACAATAATGCTTCATCAGGAAAATCCAATCACAGTCTTTTGTTGAGGCAAAAGCACAATTCATCTGTGCAAGCAATTCTTACTATGTATCT
>CM008341.1:32196298-32212817 GCA_002525835.2 Ipomoea batatas | reverse complement strand
CCGGAATGGCTTTCGAGAAGATCAAGGTTGCCAACCCCATCGTCGAGTCGTCGTCTGTTTTGAATGGGGTCGTCGTTTTGAACGGGGATTTACACGGTGGAATGTTATGCGAAGCAAAATAAGAGAATAAAACAATCAGACTGCCATGTTGGCCGCCACATCAGCGGATAACCGGAAACAAACTGTGGGAACCGGCTATCTGGTGAATTCGGGTGTATTTGCGCAGTTAAGTGGGCCAATTGCACTTTTTTTTGATTCGGTGGCCTGATTGCACTTTCGTGTTACGTTCAGTGGCCAATTTGGCCCTTATTCCTATTCACAATAACACAGGGAGAGAGAGAAGAAATTCTAGTATGACTAGAATATAGAGTCCTAATACGCCCCCTCAACCTTAGGTTTTCTAGACAGAACGTTGAGCTTGTCCCTTAAGATCATTGAACCTTGTTGTGGTTAGTTGCTTGATGAAAATGTCCGCTAGTTGGTCTTTTGTAGTGATGTAGTTTACTTGTAGTTCATTTGGTGCTACTTTGTCATGAACAAAATAGTAGTCATTGAGTTGAACAATCGTCACAAGTACTTTAGTGGTAAATGAGAATCTCATTGCACGACACTTAGGGCGGATGCCTTTGAACACATATAGATTTTGTTTATCCAAAGTAATTGGTTGGTCGACTTCTGTAAGACGTCCAATCGAAACCTTGGCTTTGCCAAGATACTAAATCTTAGTGCAATTCACTTGGCGCAAATATTGCAACTGACTAAGGAGACTCAGAGTTCGTGCCTGAGAAGAGAACCTGAAAGAAACTTTAATAGCCTACCATAGGGCCCGGGACGTGGCACGTCCTCAAGCAATATACAAAACTTCATCGGACAGAGATGAGATTAGCATGGACAAGATGGAAGAATCCTGACGGACCCGATTTTTAGTCGCAGGCCAGGATTGGCTACAACGGAACATTGATCCAGAGCTTGAATAAATAAAGTCAGAAATGGTAATGTGCCATCAATGTATCCACTAAGATTTTGATCGCGGAGAAAGAGAAAAAGTTGAGTCTTCAAGAATATATAGTTTGAGGAAGTAAGTCTAATGAAGATAAAGTGATGAGCTGCTTGTAAGGTATTTATAGGGATTGGGGTTGGTGAGGCAAAATCAACGATAGTGCGGGAAGAAGCAGTGCTGGTGTCCCCAACCGACGACGTCGCAGTGTCCTGGGTTGTGGTGGTGATGGTGGGGTTTATAGCCATAGATGGTTTGGTCTACTGATACCAGGTGAGAACAATAGTTATGAGAATGATCTTATTATTGATCTATCCAATTTACAAAATATTAGAAGAGATGTATTTATAAAAATACATAGAATCAACTAGATGAAGAATGATCAGAAAGGTAGATTTACAATAACACAGGGAGAGAGAGAAGTAATTCTAGTGTGACTAGAATACAGAGTTCTAATAGATACTATATGTAAAGACGTATTTTAAAAATTTAAAATGACATCTGTTCAATTACTTACCTAGCTTATGAAAAATTGCAAACATACTAGGTAGAATATGCCATCAACAACCATGATTTTTAAAATTTTTTCATCCAACAAGTGATTGTAAATTTTTGGCCATCGGTGGATGGAAATCTTGGATATATATTCTTTTTCTCTTTGGTAAGGACATTAAACATTTATATCCACTGCTCAAGTGAATAGAAATTTTCATTCAATTTTTGGGTTTTTTAAACGTCTTGTTTTTCTTACACGATTATTTAGATAGGAAAAACAAATATAATATATTGCAGTTTTCTTTCAACACAACTACAATATCATTTCGATATGACAACAGTTTCATTGAACAATATACACAAAAAAATGTGAAATTGTTATTCAGTATCAATTTATATACACTATACTTACATTTCAACACAATGACAGTTACATTTCGATATAACTATAGTTTCATTCGATAACATAAAAACACAAATGTGAAACTGTTATTCAGTATCAGTTCATATACACTGCAGTTACATTTCAACACGACTACAGTTGCATTTTGAAATAACTACAGTTTCATCCGATACTATAAAAAGAAATGTGAGACAATATATTTTGAGATGAACTGTAGTATTAGTTACAAAGCTTCGTTACGACTTACGACCGCCGTTTCTCCCACTTACTAAAACGGCGTCGTTTTGTAACGATGGTCCACAGTGCATTGACATGCATGTATTACCTGCTCTGCCCATCCATAGATAGTTTCGACATACAGCTGTCGAGTGACAACACTTGTGTGTACAGGGTGAAATGTCAAAAGATGTGTGTATGTTAAAACGGAAAGTCAATGACTCCCCGAGTGTCGGTCTCGAAGGAAGGACGTGGAGGTGTGTCAAGTGTTTGCGCGTTCAGGTGATCGAGTCATGTAATAGATTTGAGCATGGTGAATGATGATTTGAGAGTGGAAAGGTTCATAAGGGTTGTGTGAAAAGGAAAGTAAAATGAAAATGAGTAAATGTATGTAAGGAGGTAGGGATTGGAGAGTGTTCATCTATGTTGCATCCTAGTGTGTTTAAGGCAATGGATAAACAAAGCAAATATGTTAGCTATTTAAGAGTGTGTCTTCTTAGTCCTCTTCCACCTTTGTGTACTAAGGCTTTTTGGACCTAGGAGTGCCTTCAAGCAACCAAAGTCCTAAGAGACATTTTATCAAACACTTTAGCTACACACTATCCTACTATTCTTAAGAAGTCCATAGGATCTATGATTGTTACAAAGCTTTAATCCTAACTCTAATCAAAGACATGAAAGAGTCAAGAGCTCAATCTCTCATCTAGATTGGCCAAATCCAAACAAAATATCATCAAAACAACAATCAATAGACAAGAATAGATATTCAAACAATCCAAGCATTAATATCCAAAATAAGATATAAGTTCATCACACTAGCAACATATCTTCACGCAATCCAACTAGCCACTCATGATAAAGAATTCAAGACAATAGCTAATTCAATCCAAGAACAAAATAGTAAAATAGATTAAAATGTAATAGAAGTCACCTAGATTTGAAGTGTTCCTTCAATCCAAGCTTGTTGTCTTGCTACAAGGAGAATTTTCTAAGCTAAGCTAAACTATTCTAGGAAATGAAAATATTGTAAAAAAAATGGAAAAGTTCTCCAAAGTGATCCCCCTCTGAAATTCTATTAGGGGGTTTAAATAGTCTCCGAAATGTAGCCCTAGGAGGAATTTCGCGCAGTGCCCATTCCACGCCCTTCCACACGCGTGTGGACGTGTGTGGTTGGCTACTGGAAAGTGGCCATGCGCACCACCACGCGTGTGGAGGTCAGTTTGGGTCCTTCGGGGCTCCGGACTTGCTTGGTTCGTTCCTTAAGCTCGGTCTTCGTTCCTATTAGCTCCCGGGACTCCTGTATCGTCTCAATTTATGCTAAAGGTAGCTTTGTATGCGGTTAGTGAATTTAAAGCACATTTGATCACAAATTTATCATGTAAGGATACTAAAAATGTTACAAAGCACCCTAAATTATACTCAAATAATGGGTATCTTGGAAACTTATCATCGAGCCCAAGCTTTCCTCAACCCTGCCGAGTCACCCCCTTCTGGTCTTCCAACAATCATGTTGATGAAGTTTTTACCTTTTTACTTATCTTCCTTATCCGCTGAAGCAGGTTGTTTCCCCTTATCGCGGTTGCCCTCCCTTACCTGGCTCGGGTTCCCGCGCTGCCAAGGCAGACCTGACGCCATTGTCTCGGAGTACTCCTTTGAATAATGGCCTCTATTTCTTTCTTCAAGAAATCACACTCCTCATTCAAATGAGTGGTCCACCGTTGCAACTGACAAAACTTGACAGTTCTCGAAATCTGCCCGGTGGTCTGGGGCGCGTTTGTCGGTTGTGCCCAATGTTGAAAAAACTGCTAGGCGCCTTGTGGGCGCCTAACACCTAGGGCGTCTAGGCGTCGATTTTTCGGCGCCTAGGCACCCGATTAGTTATTTAATTTTTTTTTCCTTCCACCCATGAGGCATTAAGGCTGATGACAAATGACCATTGACTTGGCATTAATTTTTTTTTTTGTCTCCATTCTCCTATAGTCCTATTCCCACGGTCCCGCCATAATCTTCCCACAATCCCACCATATCTTCTCAATTGAGGTCATCAACTCATCATCTTCATTCTGCCAATCGTAGAGTCATCACCATCTGCTCATTCAATCTGTCTGCGTCCTCACTCCTCACCAGAGCGCCATTCGTTCAGATCTTCCAGTTCTTTTCCGGAGACATCATCATTGGACACCAGCATCGTTTGTTCAGATCTTGGTCTTCCAGATCTGCCCAACAGACATGCAGATCTTCAACTATTTGCTTTCGCTGTTAGCAGACAAGTAGAGATAGCCAGATAGCATTTCTTTTCTATCGACTCTCTCCGTCTGCGTTCTCACCATCCATCAAATTCTTCTCTGTCTTAGCTCCATTCGCGAGAAAGGAAAAAAAAAATCTGAGACGGTTAATCGGCGCCTAGGCGTGATTTTTACAACATTGCCTCATTTGAGGTTGAGCCTGAACCTCTTGAACTGCAACCAGTTGTTGGCGAAATGGTGGAACACCCGACTCTTTCAGGGTTCCGACCAGTCTCCTGTTGACCTAGCCGACTTTGTTCAAAAGATGTTTATCAAACACCACTTTTATTTCCTTGTAGAGGTAATAAGAGTTTTTGTGAGAACCCTAATGATTTTGGTGATTCAACAAAATAGCTTTTCCATGGTTGTCGAAATTTTAGTTAATTTTTTTTTTTTAAATTTCCAGGTAGTTAGAATTTGACAACAACCATCGGTCATTGTTATCAGTTTATTAGTTGTCAAAATTTTCTTAATGATCTTTTTATGTGGTTAATATTACAATGGGTAATGTTTCATATTTAAAAAGTGTCCGGAAACTAGTTTTTCAACAATTACTCATAAGTTTCCAATCATTTTCAAGTGATTAAAAATATTAGATTTTCTAACTATGATTTACTAACAATTATCAATGCCAAAAACTTATGTGGTCTAGTGGCACCCGGTGTTCCGATTTACATTCTCAGTTGGATGATGGGAGTGGGTTCAAGCCTCAGAAAATAATACATTAACTAGAGACAATAACAAATAATTTTTAGATTGAGGTCCACAATGCAAAGTCGACCCGATTCATGATATAACAATTGATAATATTGGTTTAGATTAATGAACCCTATTCTATAATTTTGGTTTGGTCTTGTGGTTTCAAACATAAATTAAAAATTTTTATTTTTCTTTTTAGTATTATTATTATTACTGGTATTTTTACCCGTGCGATGCATGGAATTAATTTGTTATACTATTTTAAGAATATTTGGATCGATATACAATTATATAAATTATAACATCAAATATTATATATTGCAATTGAAGAAATGAGTTTGATCGATTATGTTTTCTAATGTTATCCTTGCTTGAATTCGAGCAAATAATTGTCCAATTAATAACCAATGTGTATATGTATGCATCCATTACTGAAACTTTGGAGATTTTATATATCAGTGTTTAGGATTTTTATAAATTGGGCAAATTTGCTTGTTCTCGAGCAATTCAGTTATAAAAATAAATTGCTATCCTAATTCATTTGTATGAAAGATATATTTTTTATGTAAATATATACCAATTTTGCCATCTTCGCATAAATAAGGAATAAACAATAAGACACGAAAATGGTGAATATGAACAATATATAAAGAATAAGCTACTTCATCCACACTCTAATAGTCCCTGCATTGTATCTTCTCTTAGCTAGCTAACTTGTTTAAATGAACACCCTCTTATCTAATTAAATGACAATTGACAATGATTATGATCTTTGGAAATATTTGTGGAGTATTTTGAATTTTATTTTTTGAAAAGAGTATGTTAATGGCTTAGTCATATTCTTCGCGAAATAGTGTATATATTTTTAAAAAGAAAAAGATAGATAAACATGTTTATATAATCTAATTATTTATACAATTGGTATTATTGGGGGTGGAAACAAAAATAAGTATGGAGTAGTATTTTTCCTAAAAATTACTTCGTACCAATGTTGCTGAATTTGATTATTATAGTAACATTATTCTAACTTTAATTTATATTGATAGATTATAGATTATATTTTGTTACAGCTTTATTCTATCGGGAGTTCAAGTAATAATTATTTAATAGTAATTGTAATAAAATATAGTTTACTTTAAGAGTTATGAGACTTAAACGGGTTTTAAGGAATGCGATTTTCAACCAAAAAAAATTTCCTAATCAAATTTTAAATTGGAGTTTTTATTATATTGACTAATAAAATAAAATAATAATTAATAAATAATAAGTTATAAAATGGTATAAGATAATGTGTATCCAGCGCCGATTAATCCGTGCGAGTTGTGGCCCAGATAATTGAATACATACAAATGTCTAAATGACATTACATATACTCATTCAAATCTAATACGAATAATCTTCTAATAATCAAACTAATTGTAATACAATTAATTCGACAATCACTCAGGAATTGATTATAAAGTTAACAATAATATTACGAAATAAAAAGAAAACATAATATCACCGGTTGGAATTACACATTATTGAAAACCTCTTTTGTAGACGACATTGGTGGTAGCAACAGGATCTTGCACATCCTCATCTAGAGCTATTACTTTCAAGCGATCAGGATGGGTGACTCAAGAAAAAGCCACGTACAATTGACCGTGATTAAATACCAATTTTTTCAACATAACCCAAGTATAATATCGGTGCAATTATACTTTTACACCTTAAGTATGTTATTATTTATAAGGTACAATGTTTGTAATCCATTTTGAAAACCAATCAACTGTCTGTCTATCTTCCTCTGAAGCTAAACTCTGTAGTCTCATGTTCTTTGTGAGTCTAAATACCTTGCAAATCGTCCAGAGGTAGGAAGAATTAATAGTGACTCCGACAACTACTAGTCTCGTTACGCTTCGAATAATGGGAGAAATCTGTCCAAAATCACCACCCAAAACTACTACTGTCTTTCCACCAAATGTCTTTTCAGCACTACTGGAAATGGCAAACCTCAATAGATCCCTTATGGTTTTGTCTAAAGCTTCAAAATAGTATTTGTGCGTCATTGATGCCTCGTCCAATATAATCAATTTGCTCATTATTATAAGCTCAGTAAGGTCACTACTTTGCGATATATTGCATGTGGAATCTTCGTTCAAAGAGACTAGTATAGCAAATCTGGAATGCGTCGTTCTGCTTCTCGACAAGAGCAAAGATGCTATTCCACTCGAAGTAACGTTCAGAATAATATCACCGCGGCTCCTTATCTTTGATGATAATGTTCTCCACACGAACGTCTTACCTATTCTTCCTTTACCATACACAAAGAGTAATCCACAACCTGCCACGACTCCTTGGATTTATTAGTACAATTCCTCCTCCTCCTCCTCCTCCTCATCATCATCATCATTATCATCATTATTAGCAAATACCAATTTTGGTCCCACGACTATTAGCAAAATGACAATTTTGATCCACATGTTTAATTTCTACCAATTTTAGTTCCACGACTATTGTTTTAGTACCAATTTTGGTCCCACGACTACTATTTTAGTGTCAAAATTCATCACACTGGTCACCCATCCGTTTAAAAAGTGCCGAAATTTTTAATTTTTAAAGGTATTTTCGTCACTTTCAACTCAATATCTCAATTTGAGCATGAATAGAGAGATTTAAGCCATAAGATCGATCACAATTCACAGTTCTTCTCATCAAATTAAGGTAAAATGATGAGGAAAACTGCGAATTTTCATCGATTTTAGAACTTAAATTTATTTATTCATGCTCAAATTGTGATATTAAGTTGAAAATAATGAAAATACCTAAAATAATTTTAGATTTTTACACGTTTTAAGCGGATGGGTGACTGGCATGATGAATTTTGGCACTAAAACAATAGTCGTGGGTGAAAAATTGGTACTAAAACAATATTTGTGGGACCAAAATTTGTAGAAATTAAACATGTTGACCAAAATTGTCATTTTGCTAATAGTCGTGGACCAAAATTGATATACGCTCTTATTATTATTATTGAAGATTGTATGTTTCATGTACAATTGTATTAAGGTTAGGAAAGTATATATATTAAAACTTCAATCATTATTAATAAGTAGAATTGTATTACGGATAGAAAGTATATGTACTGTAGTTTGAAGATTGAAGATTGCATGTTTTATTACAATTGTATTAAGGTTAGGAAAATATTTATATGGTAAGTTCAATCATTATTAATAAGTAGAATTGTATTACAAATATGAAAGTATATGTACTGTAATCTAAATTATTAAACCTTATTATTATTAAAGTGTTTGGGCGGAAAGTTGCAAAAGTAAGATTTTGTTTTTATTAGTAGTATAGATATAGATTACGTTGCAAGGAAGTATATGTACTGTATTATTACGATTAGTAATTTTAATCTAGAATTGTATTACGAATAGTAAAGTAGGAAACAATATATTGCATTAGGAATTGTATTACCATATTTTAGTGTATAATTGTAGTACAAATAAGAATTGTATTATTACCATATTTTACAATATTACTTAAACCTTAATAATATAAGAGTGTTTTGGGCGGGAAATTAAAATGGAAGATTTTTTTTTTTTATTAATAGTATAAATATAGATTATTAAGTGAATTCTGGATCGTTTTTTATTTTCCTTTTATACTACTAACCTTATTATTATTGACTTACGGATCAGATTTCATTTTCCTTTTTTACTGGAAACCTTATTATTATTAATATTATTATTATTAATATTATTATTATTATTATTATTATTATTATTATTATTATTATTATTATTATTATTATGGATCCCTCCATTTTTCCTTTTTTACACCTAACATTATAAGTGAATTACGAATGCTTTTGTATTTTTTCCATTATTATTATTATTATTATTATTATTATTATTATTATTATTATTATTATTATTATTATTATTATTTATTTATTTATTAATTGTTTGGGCAGAAGAGTTTGAGGGGAAACCAAATGAGGATTTTGTTTTTAATAATAGTATAAATAGATGTTTTTAATAATAGTAAGATTGTAGTATGAATAGTAATTGTATTGTCATATTTTACAATATTACGTTGCGATTGTTTAGGCGGAAAACACAAAGAGGATTTTATTTTTAATAATAGTATGATAGATTGTAGTACGAATAGGAATTATATTACCATATTTTAAAATATTACGTTGCAGTGAAGTATATGTATTATATTATTACTATTAGTAATTTTAATCTAGAATCATATAACGAATAGAAAGTAGGAAAAAAATATATTGTATTAGGAATTTTATTACCATATTTTAATGTACAATTGTAGTACGAATAGAAATTGTATTATCATATTTTATAATATTATAAAAATTTTAATAGTATAGGAGTGTTTTGAGCGAGAAGTTAAAATAGAGAATTTTGTTTTTATTAATATAAAATATAGATATAGATTATTATTATTATTATTATTATTTTTTTTTTTGGTTCCTCGATTATCGGAACCTGGACTAGGCCAAATGCCTAGAACTCAAGTCTTAATCGAAACCAAATTAAATTGTTTTTACAGTTTTCATTCTACTATAATTTTAATAGTGCACAAAAATAATTTGTTTTCATGAATTTGAATAACGAAATTGAATTTAGAATTGAATATATGAAATTTAGTGGCGGTCTGCGAATGGCAACGAGACGGGGCGGGGCCAGGGAGTGGGGTCCCCGTCCCCGTCCGGGGAGTGGCTGGGTCCCGTCCCCGTCTCCAAATTGAATCCCCATTCTCCGTCCCTGTCCCCCGTCCCGTTCTCCG
The DNA here is from genome assembly GCA_002525835.2 of Ipomoea batatas. Classification (NCBI taxonomy): domain Eukaryota; kingdom Viridiplantae; phylum Streptophyta; class Magnoliopsida; order Solanales; family Convolvulaceae; genus Ipomoea; species Ipomoea batatas. The sequence goes on along the minus strand of CM008341.1, from coordinate 32,202,925 downwards.
ATAAGGATGGGGAATTATCCACATTCCCGTGCCGTGGGGATCTTTCGCAGACGGGAGCTCTCCGTATCTTAGAATCATACTTTGTATTATTCACATCAGGTTCCAACCTCTTTTCAGAATTAACCAATGGAAAATCATAATTTTTCCAATTCATCTTTGAATAAAGGACACTACACCCATTGTTCTAGCATACATTTAAGTTGTTGGTCCATTACAAATAAGCTTCTGTGGACTATGGTTCACTTCAGTGGGAGGAGGGCAGAGATACTTCCAACTAAAAATAAAATCAAGAAAATATCATTTGTTCTTCCTTGATGTTTAAAAGATAAAACCGAAATGGATAACATCCACATAAATTTTTTTAATGGTGTTATTTACAGAACTAAATGTGATGGTAGATGCAAAAAAGTGGAAACCACTAAATGAAAGAAATCATTGTAGTTGCATTTGCACACTATTTCTCTGCAAATGCATTTTTTCTCCACATTCACGAATTATTCCCATAATACGTGGGTGAGGAATCGCTAATTTGACTGACAATGCTTTGAGATATAATTCCTGAAATAAAAATATATTCATAAGAATCTCAATGCAGTAATTTGTAGATTCAGAGAAAAAAAATCATTTCGTCCCAACACCCAGACTCCAATATCTAATAAGTTATAAATAATAAAACAAAATCTAATAAGTAACAAATAATAAAAAAAAATTCATACTGGTTGAATCCAGATTCCAGAATGCGAGTCTGGGAGTTGGGACGAGTCAACGACGGCGAGCTGGAATGGCGATGGCGACGACTACGGCGAGCGGCGATAGCGACGGCGAGCTGGAATGGCATGCGGTGGAGCGGTGACTACGACTGGAGCGGTGAGAGGCAGAGGCTTAATTCGTGTGGAGTCGAGACGGCGAGGCCAGAGAAGAAAAGGAACAGAGATGGATTGATGGTAAATGGTGATGGAGGCAGACTGGGAGAGAGGCAGACTTTAGGAGGAATGGAGTGAATACTAGGGTTTTAATATATAAATATAATATAAATATAATAAGTAAATATAATTTTATTCGGGGAATCGGAGACGGGATCGGCGATCGGGGTCGGGGTCGGGGCGGGGGATGCCCTCCCCGTTCCCCAAAAAAATTCTCCGAACCCGCCCCGTCGGGACGGGGATCGATTTTCCCCGACGGGAGCAGGTTGAATTATCATCCCTCTCGTTCATATTAATTCATATTGTTGCAATTATAATTATCAAATTTACATTTTGAAATCAACTTATTTAAATTTAAATTTCGTAGTGGTTAATAATATAGACCCTAACTAATATTGAAATGTAGTACTGCAAATATATATAAATATTTGTTGGAGTTAATTTAAATTACAAATTTCTAGAAGAGTAATGCTAGGCATCCCTCCTAAAAACTTCCCTCCCAATATCCCCTCCTATGTGGCAACATCTAATTTGATTATTTAGTATTTAATTAAAAGTATGTGGGGTCAACCAATTCATGAAACCAAATAAATATAAGTCACATCGTGGGGGGAATATTAGGAGAAATATAGGAAGCGTAAATAGCATTTTTCTTTCTTTCTTAGTTGTATGGATTAATATTGTCCCAAATTAAGTGTATGGATTTATATAAATTTATAAATGAAAATTTATTAATTAACTAGATTGGTTTTACATGTAATTTCTTATATTATTATTCTTTAATTATGCGGGTTAGGTGAATATTACAATTTATTTTACATAATTGTAATTTATATTGCCTAATTATCATTAAGAAAATTGGTGAAATTTTAAATTTTTGAGTTAATATTTTTTATTGGGTCATGGGGCACGTGCCCAATGTCAATTGGGTTAGGGAAGGAAGACCCAAGCATTAATTAGGTTTATAAATAATTGGAGCCCAAGGGAATTATTGAAGAAGTGAAGAAAGTTTGAGGTCAAAGTGTGGTAAGGAGTAATGTACATGGTGCTATAGTGAAGTTTAGGGAAAAGGGTTAAGGGCACGTTTAGCAGCACGGTATAGAGCACAATCCAGGAAAACAAGAAGTGGGAAGGAGTGGACTAGCTGAGCCATGGGGGCGCCGACCGGTATCATTGGTGCAAGATCTCAAATCATCGGCGAGTAGCAGGATGCCGATGGGTGGCCATTTGTCGATGGTCTGAGGGCCCTAGCTTTGTTCAACCAGTTACGGATGAAAATAGGCTAGGCCCCTTGAAATAGAGGCCCCTTGTGAAAGCGAGTTTTATGTGTATGATGATCCTGTATGGGAATATGAGAATTTCTTAGAAATCGTAGAAGAGAAGCAGGATCAAGGAAAGAGAGTTGTCACCCTTGACAATCCGGTAGAAGTTGTGGCGGGAGAAATTGCTCTAGATAGGATAGAAGGTGGAGAGTGTGTATATTGGGGAGTCTTTAAGGAAAAGGTTGCAGGGGTAGGAACCTATAAGGAGAAAGAAGAAGAGGGGTATATTATCTTTGAACACCTTGAAATAATGCCCCGAGCTTACTTATCGTTGAATTTTATTTTCCTCTCCTTAGTTTCCAAATTCAAGGATGTTTCCCATCTTCGGGCATACCTTGAATCTAAAGTTCACGGGACGCTTGGTAAGGTCCCAAAATCAGTGTGCTTCGAAGGATAGAGCACACCACGTCTGGCCAGGAGACGTTAAACCATGGCGCACTTGGGAGGCAATCCCAACGTTATCCTTAGATGATTAGAACTTTATTTCTTGTTTACTTTTTCTTTTTCTTCGTTATTAGCAATTTTCTTTCTTTCTAGAATAGTCTTGCTTGAGCTAACATTGTAGGTGATTTTGGTGCTAAGCCATGACGAATGAGCTAAACCGATCAAAAGTGGAAGGCAAAAGCCGGGAGACGAAGAAAGTGATCAGTACTGTTGTCCACGCTTGCCCACACGCGTGGTGACAGGCGTGGAACTTTTCCAGCGCTGATCCACGTCGACCTACACGCGTGTAAGTCCGCGTGGACAGGTCCTGACCAGTTTTCGTGCGTTATTTTCTTTTCATCCAATTTTTATGAGTCTCCAAGGTCTGGCCGTGCCAATAATCCCAACATTATACTTTCTTTTAAACTAATTTTATTTACGTTATTATTTTGTTCCTTTTAGTTACTTTAAGTTTATTTCTATGCAGCCGTTTAAGCTAACAGATGCAGGGTAAACATTGATGAGACATAGATTTACTTTTAAATTGCCAAAGGAAAGAAGAGACCATCGAGCCGACAATCTTAAAGAAATAGATGGGTAGCAAGCTGAAGATAAGGTTGTAGAGACGCACTGTATGGTATATCATTCTAACTTTTCTTCCAATTTTTATGAGCAAATTTGTCTTGGTTCACAGAGGATGAGTTGCATGATTTTTTTATAATGGGTATAATATTTTTAGAAAACTTATTTGAAGCCTAGAGCACACTTTTTAAGTGTGGAAAGATGCCTTAGTGTATAATCTTTTAAGACCCTAATCCTTTTTCCTCCGTTCCTCATGGAAACATCGAGGACGATGTTTACTTTTATGTGTGGAAAGGATGTATGCTTCTTGAAATAGTTGGTTAATTGAGTGATAAGGTATAGGAACTAGAGGGCGTGTTATTGCCAATACTATCTAGGAGGGCTCCTAACCTTGTGCCAAATATGAATGTTTTAAATATGCTTTGGAAGTTACACTTTGCACCAATTTGCACAATTTGACAAAATTGAAAATTTTCTGTGTGTGCTTGCATGTTCTTCACCTTGTATTTTGTTTGGACCTTAGTCAAAGATCTCTCGAAGTGGGAGTGTGAACCCCCTGAGTTTTAGAAAGATAAAAATTGTGAAGCCCGGAAATTGAATTAATCTTAGCAGGACATGGGGCAAAAGGTGAGCCTAAGTGAGCTTAGAGTGAAAAATCCCTACTCCCTAGAAAAAAGGCATGAGGGATTGATATGGTGAAAAGTAAAAGGCAAAGGCCACTCCTAGAGATAAAACCAGAGGTGAGCCATCTTGCCAGGATACGGGGTAACCATTGCACCGTCTTCGAAAAAGCATGAGGATCCATGTGAAGTCGGTTATCCCGAAGAGATCCTGGAAGATGAGAAGAATAGAGAGAAGGTGAGCCACCTCGGTGGGATTCGGGTACTCATTGCACTGTCTTCTGGCTAGGGAGTGCACATCGTTCCTACTAGTCGGATCTGCTGGAGGCCCCTAGAAAATACAAGGTGAAACCTTTTTGTTATTTGCATGCTTGAAAGGTGTGAATAAAACTTTTTTATGTTATATCCATCTCTTGAGACCTTCACTTCCTTAGCATATTTCTTACATTTGGTCGGCATGAGTTTAGCGGTCTTGGTGGATAGTGTAGGGAATTTCACCCGCTCAACTCCGAACACCCACACATCGCTTGATCAATCAACAATAAGAAAACGAACTATCCTTGGTGCTTATGTGATTAGGATTTGATAGTATGCTTGCTTGAGGACAAGCAAGGTTTAAGTGTGGAAACTTTGATAAGCACCAAGAATAGTCCAATTTAAGGGTCATTTACGGGCTAAAATTGCATAGTTTGCTACCCATTCATAAGGATTTTATGCATTAACACTCGGATGTGATCAAAAACCTCTAACACACCTATGGAAGATGTTTTGAAGTGTTTCTACAGCCACAAGAAGGATTCAAGGCCAAAACTGAGCAATAAGCGAAGAAGCCACGAAGCTGGAGCCTCCCACGTAGCCCCACACGCGTGTGGATGGGCGTGGATCAATTCCAGTAGCCAACCACGCATGCCACCACGCGTGTGGGAAGAGAAAATGATCAAAGACCGTCGCGTACGAGGTCACGTACGACCATACACGACCTAGAATCTGCTATTTAAAGAAACTTTGGCGAAAATCAAAGACCTAGACAGCAACCAATAATTTCTAGATCTAGTTTCCTTTCTATTTCTTCCCTTTTGGGGAGGAAAACAATCACATCTCCATAGACTAGATTAGCTTAGAAGATGAAGAAGATGTAGATTCAAGATCTCCTTAGGTATAAATACTCTTTTCATTATAAAGATTGCTCTTTTACATTATTGCGTTGTTTATCTTTGATTTTTTGTTCTTAATGTTTCCTATGATTGAGTAGTGTAGTTAAGGGTGTGTGTGCCCATGATAATCCTTTGATTGATGATTAAATCTTGTCTTATGCTTATGAGAATTGTGGTAGTAAGATTGAAGTTTGTGTGGATGATGTTGTTCAAACTTTGTTTCTATTTCGGCCGGAATAGTTAGTGAACCGAGAGGAAGTGAGAGAGTGCGCGATAGCGGCCTCTTACGAGTCCAACTCATCTATATCTCCGCTTTTAGTCCGAAAGGACGAGATCCGATAGGAGTGGTAGGCTAGGTGTTCAATAAAATGCCTCAACCGAATGAGGATTGAGAGTCTGAGTGTGACGCCACTCGGTACCAATACCGTGACTCCCTAGTTCAATCCCGAAACCCATTTCCAAGCTACCTACGATAATCAATCATTTGGCTTAGCATCGGCATGCATCCCCTTTCTTTTGCCTTTTGTATTTTCTATCTCAATCTTACCTTCAAACCATTCACACAACCATCCATAAACAAATCATCTCCTAACGATTCTTGCAATTCTTACCTTTCAACTTCCTAAATGCCAACACACATTCGTTCCAATTTGTCATCCTTGAGAGACACGACACTCGGGGAGTCTTGACTCTTCGTTTTATCACATTCCATATCACCTACACCTCACCACTAAAACTAACAACAACACATTATTATTATTATTAAATTTAAATAAATTTAAAATTTTAATACAAAATACTAATATTGGGCACCTATATTTTGCGCATCGCGCATAAGAAAAACTAGTGTGTATATATATATATATATATATATATATATAGGGATGCACTCCCATGCGAACTGCCGCCCAGGTAAGAAATGAGAACGTTTCACAACCGTCCACGTGTCCAAATCAACGAATCAGATGCAATTTTTAAAAAATGACGCGATGGTATTTTCGTAAATAACTGGAACTTTGGTGTACCTAGTTTCACTTACAAGTGCACCTAGTTTCACTTACAAGTGCACCTATTTTCGCACCTATTTTCACTTACAAGTGCAAGTAATTTAGCTTATTAATCATGGAGGGTAATTCCGGAATAATTTATTACGGAGTGTCACACTCTACCCCCTTAAAAGGAACTTTGTTCCTGAAGCTCAAAGCCAAACGAGAACGAGATTGTATTAACAAAGTGAAGGTTAAGAGTGCTCAATGATGCAACAATGATAACATGCGAATGAGTATTTATGAAGAAAGATTGGATGCCAAAAGATGAGTTCAAAATGGGTTAGGAACACCAAGCCAAAGAATAAGCCAGGAAAGAATTCTACTCGCAACTCTAAGACTTCAATCTAACGCGTCCTCACCGTGAGTCCTAGCATTCTCACAGACTAGACATCCTGACTAACTTAAATTCTTAGTGATCAACTCTTAAAGTCTCTAAATCTCAAATCTTAAGGTACATTCCTAGGCTCCAACACAGGCTCTGATACCAACTGTAACACCCCTAAATCACAGGCTGAGATAAAGCAATAATCTTAAGATAAAGCTATGGATACCTC
>CM008341.1:32067926-32085183 GCA_002525835.2 Ipomoea batatas | reverse complement strand
TTTTTTTTTGAATACACTGACCCTATTACATTGTAGTAGGCTCGAACTCATGACCTTTCATTTGAGGGAGGCCACTACATGCCATTTGAGCACAAGGTGTTTGCCTTTAATTTTTAACTTAGTTTGGTGTATGTTGTAATGTTGTTGCTTCACCATTAAATATAAAGCACAAAGGAAATGAGGGACCAAATTCAGTAATTCCCCTTTTTTCCTTTTCAGTCAATACTCCAAAATTAAATTATTGCAACAAATTTCCTCTAAAATTAATAATTTGCCAAACTTTTTCCAATAATTTCTGGCCTACTAATATTATCTATTTACACTTATATACACTTATATCTTATAATAAGAGCCAATAATGTTAGACCCTTAACTGGAACTAACAAAATGTTGGTGTAATAGTCTGTTATAACATATTGTACTTTGTATTCTTCTTATTGTGTAACCTCCAATTAAATTCCTAATATATCCTAATCTTTTATAATTTTATACACTTATAATAAGAGCCAATAATGTTAGACCCTTAACTGGAACTAAAAAAATGTTGGTGTAATAGTCTGCTATAACATATTGTACTTTGTATTCTTCTTATTGTGCAACCTCCAATCAAATTCCTAATATATGCTAATCTTTTATAATTTTACCAATTTTTTCCGTTAAATATAACAGAAGTTTAACATTAAATTCTTTAGGCAATTTGTTTCTTTATTGCAGTTTTCAAACAAATTGACAATATTCTATAATACAATTCTGTATAGATTCCTAACTTAAAATTAGAATATTGAAGTCTTAATAAGATTCTATAATACAATTTTGTATAGATTCATAACTAAATCATTATTCTATCCAAAACAACAGTATATAAATCCCTCCTCTTCTCACGTGTATTCACCCAAAACTAAACCTAACATATTCTGCAACACACCATCTACTTGACATTCTATAGGTATGATTGTCAAAATTAATATTATCATGCTAATTCTATTATTTGTATTCGTACTCATAATGATTACAGTTTTTAAAAAAAAAAAAATAAAAAATCAATGATGGTATACTCATTAATTAGTATAACTTCAATATTGTTATGTAAATATATCTATTGTATAATCTGTTCATCTATACTTGTATCCTTGTATGTAATGTTGTGGTTCTCATTATATTCCTCTATAATCTACACATTTTAGTTACTCCTAACTCCCTAATCTATGATTTTTGAATTTATGTTGTGGTTCCCATTATATTATTTCATAACATCATTTATAAACATATTTTCCATGACACAAGGATATTAGTAATGACAAATGCAGTAAAGTTAATTGATATTGACACACAAACTGTGGGCTGGAGTTGTACAATTCATGTCATTAAGAAAAACGAACCAAAAAACGCTATTGGAACGCTTGAGAAAAAGTATATGCTCATCGTACTTGAGGATGAAACAGTAAGTAAATAGTAAAATTTTTCTCCCTTTATTATTATTATTATTATTATTATTTATTTTATTTTTATCATTATTAGTATTATTATTATTATTATGAAGATGCTCTCATTCACTACCAACATCATTATATTGTAAATGCTATATCTAAATGCAAGGAACTCGGGTTCAATCAATAATGTTTGATAATGACATTGAAATGTATGATATCACTTTACAAACCAACAAATAATACATCATCTCCAATGTCATTGTCAAACGGATAGAGAAAGACCCCGTGAACTTACCAAAAAATTGGTAGTCACAAGTAACGCATGGCCTTATTTACAATTTTTTGTGTTGTGAGATAATCTTATGTTCTTGTGATGAAATGTGAGTAAAATTGAGTAAAATCGCGCTTTAAAAGTTGAATAGGGGAAGTGCACGAGCATTCGCACGCCTGGGACATTCTAGGACATTATGTTTTCCATATGGGTGGCGGCACGCTCCTGCAGTGCCCATGCGACGCTCATACGGTGCCCGTGCGGCGTTGAGAGAACCACATCCTTGATATTTTTTTACCATTTTAGCATCAGAATTTGGTTTAATGGTCTTCAAAAAATCACTATTTCCCAACTTAGCTAGAGTTGTTCCCGATCCTCACTTTCATTTAATGTGGTTGGTGGCAGATATATGAACCAACATTTGTAGTTTCTCTATATCTATATCTATATCACTCTCGATAGCGTGATGGCATCCACATCTGTAGCGCCAGCGCCTCCGGCCATCACCGGCAAACCTCTTCCTCTCGTCCCTTTTCCACCGCTATGCTAATCACCCTAGCTCAAACTCCATGCTCTTTTTGCTCCCTTTGTAAGCTAAGAGTAATCCCTCATCTACACCTCCCATAATCTACACCTCAATATATAAACGTTCAAATGTTAGCCCAGCTTCACCGACAACCTGAAAACCCCGTCTTTTTTTTTTCTCCACATTTTCACTTTATTACTCTATTCATACGTACCCCAATTTTACTTTTAATTATGATTATGCCCAAAAATGTTTTGTTTTTCAAACCAACAACCTTTCAACTCATTGTAAAAGAAAAATGAAAAAAAAGTATATATAATTAGATAGTTGATGTTTTTGTAAATACATATAGCTATCTCAAACTATCAACGTTGCATGGGCACCGCAAGAATGTCACACGGACACCGAGCATCGCACTATAGAGGTACTGAATTACGAGTATCATTCGAGTCGTGATTTGACTAACTTTGGTAGACATAATAACACAGCCATACATGCGAAACTCAGGTGTTTTAGCATTTTTTTTTCTTGAAATCTCCGAACCCAAGCTGGTTGTGATCACGGCGTACACGCCGGTGGGTATGGTTATTTCGAACATTACGGTGAACCCCCCGACGAGCCGTCTGGATACTCCAATCTTGATTTTCCGAGCAATAGGGAAAGCAACTACGTAGACTATTTGCGGCAAGATGAAATTAAGGAGATAAGCATTGGCTCTGTCAGTAGGGAAGATACATTCATGGCTAACGACTTTGACCGAGAGGCACTCACAAAATGGATAAACAAAAAATCCGGCGACAAATTCGGATGGGTGAATATGGTTGCAAGCTAAAATACCCTAAACACCCTTAATAACCTAAAACACTATAAATCCAACCTTAAAATCCCACTAAATCATCTTTAAATACAAACCACTAAATCATTTTTAAATATTTGGCCATGATATTCATCACTCTTTGTACTCTCACCTTCTGTGTGGCCTTATTTTTTGCAAACAAGTTCAAGTTGTGTCTTCCACTACTTTCCGCATTAGTTGCCTAATGGGAAATTGGGAAATTGGGAATAGGCCAGGCCCTTCATAGGGCCTACGGCCTAGCATACTTGGGGCTTAGCTTGTTTAGTAAAAAGGCCAGATCTAGGCCTAATTAGAAGCTTATTTAGTTAAATAGGCCTAGGCCTATATTTAAAAGTCTGGCGGCCTACGAGCCCGCAGGCCTAGCCTATTTATGTATATATTGTATACATAACCTACAACTTAATTCCCAATACCCAAATCTCAAATACAACTTACTAATTAGTAAATAGTGTTAGAGAAAATTAATCAAATGCGGCCTATGCATTACGTGCGGTCGTGTGGCCCAAGATATGCCGCTGGATGGAGGTGATCTGACGGTGGAGGTTATATATTAGGATTTAGGATGTTTAATTCGCATAACTTAAGTGAGGGCTTTATGATAATTGTAAATGGGAAGGTAATTTTAGAGTACAGAATACACCAACAAACATATTATTGAAACACACCATTCAACATACTAAAATGCACCAGTTCTTAAATTAAAACACACCACGTATGACGTAACCACCACACACTAAATGCAACAACTCTCGTAAAATTCACCACCATGTGTATTAAAACGCACCATTCTACGTTATAAAATGCACCACTAGAGAAATTAAAACACACCATTCCCCACCATACCGAAATACACCACTCAATTCAAATGCACCAACAAAATTAAAACACACCATTATACGTTATAAAATGCACCAGTTTTCAAATTAAAACATACCACACACCAAATACACTTACTATTGCGAATTACACCAATATTATCTCAAATATGAACCAGATTAATGTTGATAATGCACAGAGTATTGCGAATTACTCCATTCTCGTTTCTCTGTTGGAGTCGACCTATGCGTTTTATTCGGAATGGAGCGCTCGTTGCTGGTGATGGAGTCCCTTCTACGCTCGTCTGGTGTTTGTTGCTCAGTGCTCGTCGACGTCAAGTCTCCGTCGTCGTCTAATCTGATCTGGTTTTGAAATTGTAGTGAATTGTCAACATTATCCTTCCCATTCGCGTAGCTAAAGATCGGCGCCTGTATTGTTTGGATTAATATGAAGCCTTAGATCATGGAATCTAATGGTGCAAATAATGCCACACAGCCGCACGAGGGAGACTGGCCGCATCTGATGGGGACTCTAGTGTTAGATATTATAGTTACTACTGCTATTATGCTAAATTGCTAATAATTAGTATTACTAATTACTAGTAATAGTTCTGCTAGTTGTTTAGTATTTACAGTTTACTAGCAATTAGTAAAGTAGTAATACTAATATAATATGAGCCTACTAGTAATTGATTGCAGGATTTATAGATTTGTAGTAATACTAGTAATTACTAATTAGTGAACAATGTATTGTTGAATTTTGTATTACGAAATTTCACTTATTAAACCTGTGGTGTTGGATATTGTATTATGAAATACGAACTTATGATTTTGTCATTCATTATGAAATATGAACTTAGGTATTTTTTGTAAATTTTTTACATGTATACTTTAAAAGGCTTAAAAATGTAGGCCTTAAATAGGTTCAAAGCCTATTTAAATAGGCTCAAAACCTATTTAGGATATATTTTGAAGCTTTTTTAAAGGCCTATATGTTAAGTATGCTTTTAAAAAGGCTTCAGGCCAGGCCATGCCAACTATAAGCTCAGGCTTGAGCCTAAAAAAAAGCCTACATACAGGCTCAGACCCAGTCTTAGGCCTTAGATTTTCATAGTAGGCCCAGGCCTAATTTTCTAAAGCCCGACTCGACTTAGCCTATTTCCACCCTTACTTTTGAGCAACTCTGGGAAGAACTTTGTACCGATATTCGAGACGGGGTTGTGTCAAGCCGAATAACTATTCCATCTATTCGAGTTACAATGTCAAAATACGCTTGTGGTAACTAGTACCTTAATAAGCAATATGCTTCTTTAGTTATTTTCATAGTTCAGTAAACTCGAGCACACAATAGAGTTTTCAACTCCTCCAAGAATGCACATCTCTAATCCCTATGACAGGTGATACTCTTGCGGTGTCCGTGCAACAGTCGCGAATGATACTCGTAATATAGTACCTTTCGTGCGACGCTCGTGCGATGTCCGTGCGACATTCGTGCGGTGCCCGTGTAACGTTGATAGAATTACATCCTTGATATTTGTTTTTATCTCTCGCTATAATTAATGTACTCAAGAGTCATGTTTCTATTTTGCTTCTAACATTGAATTTGTCCATCCACTACTCCACTCCAAAAATCTTCTTCCTCCACTTTGCTTTGCCAAAAGCTTCAAAAGCCATGGCTAAAGAGAGAAAGAAGATGAATCTATAGTAATGGTATATGTTTTCAATATACTATTTCAGTAATTGTATTATGAACATATATAGTGACTTTATAAAGATATAGTAATGAACCTATAATAATGAGATTATTAATTTTTTTTAGTATACTTTCTATACCTGGCCTACTGAAGCACAAAGTGACAGTAGCGCCTCCACTAAAGTTCGAACCCACCCCTTTTCACATGGGGGTGCAAACGGGTGTCACTAAACCGGTAACATTATGAATCTATAGTAACTTTTGAAAGAGAGAGAAGATGAATTTATAGTAACTTTAAGAAGATGATTTTATACAATGTGGTTACTTTATGAGCTGGTAGTGACTTTAACTTTAATAATTGACTAGTTAGTTTTTTTTGAAACCAATTGACTAGTTAGTTAAGTTGGAAGGTGTGTTTACTTCAGCAAGGGTGAGGGTTTGAATCTTTATAGCTGTAGGCATTCATCATTCAGTGTAGTTTTTTTTCATTCCTGGTAGGTTGTAGCTTCTTCAAAGCAAATGAAGAAGATTGTGTAACTTTTTGTCTGTAGTTTTTTCATTCCATATATATATATATAAAACTTTTTTTAAAAAATTAATAATGAGATACATAATTTATAATGTGTTTTGTATTTGAATTATTTTATCAAATTAATTATGTTTCATATATTGCTATGTCTTTTATTTTTCTTCTATATACAACAATATTTATGACTATATTTATTTTAAGTGTTTAATTTTTTTAATATTATTGACTCTATTACAATACAATATATGTTCATTACTGATTTTTTCAACTTATTGAAGCACAAAGACTCAATATCGCTGAGACTCGAACCACAACCTCCCATATAAGGGAGCAACTTGGTGTTACATCTTTCATGTTTCGCCCCGACTGAGACATTTTTCTGGATCCGGCACTATGTGGAATGACTCATCTATTCTTAACAAAATGTTAAGGCCGAATCAATTTTTGACTTTGGACATAGAGTAGCCTTAAAATTTCAGGTCAGAGTTTAGTCATTATGTTTGACAATGGAAACTCTGGATTACAATAATGATGAAAGAGCCCATAGGTATTTTTTAAAAGCAAATTATATTGTGCATCACAGATAAATCTTCATTTTAGTATATTGAATGTTGATTTTTAATATAACAAAAGTTCATTTTAAAATAGTATATCAAATAATGAACCTTCGGAAACAAAAAATTAATATTAAAAAAATTGAATATTCAATGTATTAAAAATGAATCTCTATCTTCAAAAAAAAAATGAATCTCAGTATAATAAAAATGAACATTATGCCAATAGTTCACCTTATCAAGCGAACCATGGTCTATGGTATAATGATTGATTCCTTAAATGATTTGACACCAAATTTTGTTAAGAATAATTATTTCCAGTTTGATATTTAATTTTTTTTTATACAATTAGCATTTAATCTTTATTATTGAATTTGGTTGTTTTTATTTTTATTTTTTATGATTTAAGAGGAAGATACAAATATTTATATTATAATTAATATGAACACTTTACAATTCAAAACAATAGAATTAATTTAATTTTCTAAAAAAAAAAGAATTAATTTAATTAATATCCATTTATAAAAGGAATGATAAGTAGGCTGGTAGGGGCAATAGATTCTGAATTTATTTAAATTGTAAGTTTGTGACATGCTGCATGATAATTACTTCTGCCAAAATGTATCAATGCATAATATGACTTGTACTAATTGCAATGAGGATGTAATAAGTGACTTGCATGTACTGATTCAATTATGAATACTCACACAGTCACACCTTCTAAAGATGATATTAAGTTTGGAAATTTTGAGAATAATTCATTTTTTTTAAGAACTAGAGAAGATATTATTTCAAAATAAAAAGGATACTTTAATGTATTAAAATAGATTAAATAAAAGAATAATTTGTTTTTAAAATAGTACTAATAATTGAATTATGTGCTCCATCTCAACTAAAAGCAAGTTGAATTTGTTTGTCTATTATATATATATATATATATATATATATATTATATGCTCAACACTAATACTGACTAAATTCTTTTCCCATTAATTTTTGTTTGGTATTGTAATGTTGTTGCCCAACCATTAAATATAAAGCAAAGGAGGCGAGGGACCAAATTCATTAATTCTTTAAATATAAAAAATTCCTCAAATGATCAAGAAGAGAAAGATATATATGTTTACCTTCAATATCATTTATCTATTCATAATATAATATTTATAATAAATTAATTTAATCATAATAGTTACAAATATATTTGAGTACTCAAGAATTACACTATTTAAAACTAGGAATGGATTCTAGAGTCGTAACATAGTTCAAGACCTCTCAACTCAAGGATAGCTCAGTTGATTCTTAGGTGGTAAATTATGGGCAATGATGCATGGTCGACCTCTCGCAGCACAGTGTGGCCTGGGAGTTACACCCAATGTAGTGGGCTCCTTATGTGCACCAAGCACTAGTCACTACTACAAAAGTGAATATAAAAGTATGCATTTCCACAGTTCCACTATTTGGACTCTATATATTTGAGTTAGATTATGACTCTATATTCCAGGTACAATTCATATAGTTCTTATCTGGTATTAGTTAGATAGGTTTTGTTGTGACCCTAAGAGTTAGCACAATGAACAAACATATCGAAGCAAGAGAATGAAGCTGAGAGTGAATTCCAAACTGTTCGCAGAAGGTCAAAATGCAGCGTTTGATGGCAGGCAATTGGAACGGTTGGAGTTCAAGCGACGTCGTTTTAAGCCAGCTACAAACCAAGCGGTTTGTCTAGTCCGACGACGTAATTTTGTGTCCGACAGTTAGTCGTTTTTGTCAATTATAAATGTAATTGAAATTAACTTGTAAGGGATGTTTTTTGAATACACAATTCCAGATTTTTCTTCTAATCTCTCCCTCTCTCCTCTCTCTCCTCTCTCTCTATCTCCCTCGATTTCTTCTCTTTGTTCTTGGTAAACTCCCTATGGCATTACATTGGTATCAGAGCTCTACGATGGAGGCGAGAGTGAGTAAACTTGAAGCTATTGTGGCTGATCTCATTAAGCAAATTGAGGTGCAGTCAACAGCTACACGAAGAAAAGCTAGTTGCTAATATGGATAACAGAATAGCTAGTTGGAAGGATCACATTGTCGAAACAATCCGGCTTAATCGTCCTCCACCGTCGATTCTAGAAGCTGCTTTAGGAAGATCATCAGTGAATGGTGCAGGTCAGGTGCCTCCCTCTGGATCGCGCCTGTATCTAAATCCTCCCAGCAGAAGGCCGGGAAAGGCACTTGCTGGACAGTTGAGTCCAACTAGAATTGATGATGATGTAGCAATTGACATGGAACCTGGTAGTGAGGTGGATGATACGTCATTAAATGGCATCATATTTGTGCTTGTTTATGCTTGCTTTTTATTCAAATGTTATGTAAATGAATGTGGAATAATTCTTAATTTGTTATATTTTGTTTGAAGGAAGAAAAGATCGAGTAACGGGCAAGCAAGTGAGAAAGGATTATATTCTTGGAAGAAAATGGGGTTTTAAAACACTAGGAAAACACCCGAGGGCATACCGGAGAACGTAGGAGCAAAACAATGGCGTGGAGGTAAACTAGAAGAACTCACGCTAACACTCACATCGTGAGTGTCAGCGTGAGTCCTCAGTAGGGTTTCTGATCAGGGACTCACGGTGTGAGTCTCAGCGTGAGTATGCTGATCAGAAACTGATCATTGAACTCACGCTGACACTTCTCAGTTTCTGATCATTGAGACGCACGGTGGGACTCACACCGTGACTCCCACCGTGACTTCCTATCTTGAAGGCTACGAAAATGCGCGAATATTAGACTATAAATACATCTTGGTGGTTATTTTCTGATGACTTTTGAATTTCTAAGTTTTCCTTTTAGTTTTTTCTCTCTAGGAAACTTTAAGAACACTTCCTACACTTGTAAACTACCATGAATTAGGAAATTTAGAAGAAGAATTCCTTTGTATTCACAACATTCAAGTTCAATTTCAAGATTATTTCCTTCCATTAAATAATCAAGTTAACTTCTTTATCTCATACTTTTGCATTTATATTTCTTAAAGTTTCTTTTGAATTCCATGTTTATTATTTCAATTGCTTTTAGTTTTACATTTCAAGCATGAATAGTTAAACATTCCTATGATTTGAATTGAACTTCGTTGAATATGAATCCCAATATGAATTAAATTGCATAAATTAGGTTTTGTATTGTCTTAATGTTAAACTTGGCTATGAATTGAGTGGAATTGATTTGACTCTTCATAATTATGGCCAAATTATGCAAGAGATATTTGGAATTGGTGTTCTACCTATGAGAATAGGGCTACACCATAGTCATACCTCTCATATTTCTTACTCACCTTCGAGAAAAGGGAGCTTGAAGCAGGAAATATGCACACAAAGTGTTTGTTAAATTGCCTCTTCTAGCCAAGTTACCATGAGAATGAGACTTAGGATTAGTTGAAAGTCCAATTGATCACGAGAGTGACATTAGCACTTAAACCATTCCCCCAAGTTCATTATCAAGACTTACATAACTTAAACTTTAGACACAAGGGATTTTATGAAAGGATGTTTGGTTCAAATCTCTATTTCATTTATTACCTTTTAATTCACTTGTTCTCATTATTGATTTCTTAAACATGCACTACTCAAATATCTTTAGGTTAGCTTTCAAACACTGTATGAACCCCGTTCTTAACCCCTCATTACTTAAACTCCCTTTACGCCATTCCTTGAGAACGATACTCTTAATTTTTAATCACCACTAAAATCAACTTTCAGTGGAGTCGGGAAGGATTAACCGAGGTTGGGCGCCAAGGAGGGAGCAACAACCTAGGCAGAACACTAAGCACCCTCTGTTGAGGTACAAGTATGATTTTCCTCCTTTTGATTATGATCAGCCTCGATTGTGGATTAATAGATTTGAGAGAGTTTTTTTTTAATGTCTCATATTCCTAAAATTGAAGTGATGCATGTATTGTATGTGAACTAGAGGGACCTTTTGAATGGGCACACTTTGTAGGAGCTGTGTGTAGAAGGTTTGGAGGGAATAGTGGATCGGTGATGGAGGAATTTGCTGGCTTCAAGCAGTATGGGGTAGTGCTGGAGTTAAGAAGCATGTTCCTCCAAAACCACCCCACCCTTACTAAGAGACATTTCCTTGAAGCTTACATAGCTATACTGAAACACAACCTCAGGTGCTTTGTGAAAACAGCTCAGCCTAGGACACTAGCAGATGCAATATGGTTTGTTAAGCAGTTCGAGAAAGGGCTCAAGTCCAATGATCAATTCAAAACCACCTCCCACTTCACTACAAACACCAAACCATATACACCTACATATACACCTAAATCCTATGCACCTAAGCCTACTGAGCTAAGATGACGTAGGATGGAAGCTCAAGAAACAACCACACAAATTATTTAAGAACTCAAAGGGAATAATATTTCTTCTTCAATGCCTCTAGGATTACAGAGTGGATGAATATATAGGCAACTCTCTATGAGAATCCGCAGCAGAAATATAAATGCATTGTTTTGAGAATTGAAAAGACATCTAGAGCCACAATAAAATAAATACTTGATATAAATAAAAACAACTAATAAATGCATGGGACTTGGGACCTTGTACTTCACTGCATGCATGTGTGAATGCCATCATTCTCCCCTTCCTGAAGAAAACTCGCCCTCAAGTTCAGTAACATCTGAATACAAAGGCTCCTCATCAGAATGAAATTGAAACAAGTCTGCCACATTAAAAGTCTTGGAAATTTTCCACTCATCTGGAATGTTGATCACATATGCATGCATTAGGATTGATTTTTCGCAGGATCTTGAAAGGACCATGCTTCTTTGGGCTAAGCTTGTGATAAAAACCAGTGGGTAGCTAGTCTTTCTTTATGAAGGTAGACCATCACTTCATCGCCAACATTGAAGAGTTTTTGTCTCTTTTTTTTGTCAGCAGCAGTCTTGTACTTGGCGTTGGAAGCTTCAAGTTTGGCACGTACCTCTTGCTGAACATTCTGAACTTGTGAAGCCATGGTATCTGCTTGCTTGTGAATCTTTTCGGACGAAGGCAACTGGAGAAGATCAACTGCATGCTTGGGAGTTTTTGTGTAAACAACTGAAAAAGGAGACCGACCAATGGAGGAGTGCATGGAACTGTTATATGCCAATTCAGCCTGAGCAAGAGCAAAGTCCCACTGTTTGATGTTTCCATAGCAGATACAACGAACCAAATTTCCCAGAGTACGATTCGTGACTTTAGTTTGACCATCAGTTTGCGGGTGGGCAGTGCTACTAAATTGTAAACTTGCATCACAGCGCTTCCACAAGATAGTCCAGAAATGAGATAAAAATTTTGTATCTCGATCATATGTGATTGTACGTGGGACACCAAGGAGTCTAACCACCTCTTAGAAAAATAAACGAGCAACATGAACTGCATCACAGGTTTTCTTGCAGGGAATGAAGTGCGCCATCTTTAAGAAGCGATCAACAACTACGAAAACGGAATCAACCCCCCTTTGGGTCCATGGCAACCCCATGACAAAATCAATGGATAAATCTTCCCAAATATTTTCTGGAGTTGACAATGGCATGTAGAGGCTAGTATTTTGGGAGTGTCCTTTATTCGCTTGACAAACATAACACCGTTTGACAAAAGTTCCAACATCAGGTTTTAATTAAGGCAAAAAAAACTTGTCTTCAACAAAGGCAATGGTTTTGTCTCTACCAACATGACCACCCAACCCGCCAGCATGCAAGTCCCAGATTAATTTTTCACGCAAAGAGGTTCGAGGAATGCAAAGGCGATTACCTTTAAAAAGATATCCGTTAGAAATGTGGTAATCTTGTACTGGAATATTCTGAAAAGCTTGTTTCCAAATAAGATTGAAATCTTCATCTTCAGCATATTGTTCCTTTAGAACTTCAAACCCAATAATTTCACCTTGCATTACAATGAGTAAGGATCTGCGTCGGCTAAGTGCATCAGCTACGCAGTTGGTTGCTCCTGATTTATGCTTGAGAAGGAAGGTGAATTGTTCAAGATATGTCGCCCAATGAGCATGCATTTTATTGAGATGTTTCTGGCTCCGAAAATATTTTATTGCTTCATGATATGAGTAAATTATAAACTCTCCTGGTCTGAGGTAATGGGCCCAAACATGCAATGCCCGTATAAATGCATAAAGCTCTTGTTCATATGTAGACCAATTTTCACGTGCAACACTCAATTGTTCACTAAAGAAAGCAATAGGTCGACGATTTTGAGATAGTACTGCCCCAATACCAAATCCACTGGCATCACACTCCAATTCGGAAGGTTTTGAAAAATCTGGGAGAGCTAGGACAGGTGCTGTGGTGAGTTTTTCCTTGAGTTCAATGAAACTTTGCTCCGCTTTCTCCCCCCAACGAAAACCACCCTTGCGAAGGCAATCAGAAATAGGAGCAACAATATTACTATAATTCCTAATAAACCTCCTGTAGAACGAAGCTAAACCGAGGAAACTTCGGACTTCACTTACTGACCGAGGTCTAGGCTAGTCTCGTATCACTTGGACTTTCTCATCATCTACATGAACTCCTTCTGAACTAATTACGAATCCAAGGAAAACCAACCTTTTTGTCATAAAAGAACATTTTTTTTAAGTTGATGTACAACTTATTTTCATGTAGGACATGCAGGGTAATGCGTAGGTGCTCCTTATGCTCCAGGCTATAAATTAAAATGTCATTGAAATAAACGACAACGAACTTTCCAATAAAAGCTTTGAGGACTTGGTTCATGAGTCTCATGAACGTGCTTGGGGCGTTTGAGAGCCCAAATGGCATGACAAGCCATTCGTAAAGTCCATCTCGAGTTTTAAAGCCGTCTTCTATTCATCACCCGGCCTAATGCGTACTTGGTGATATCTACTCTTTAAATCAATCTTGGAAAATACCTTTGCACCGTGGAGTTGGTCTAGCATGTCTTCCAGCCTTTGGATTGGAAAACGATATTTCACTATGATTTTGTTAATGGCCCGGCTATCCACACACATCCTCAAACTTCCATCTTTCTTTGGGGTGAGTAAAGCAGGAACAACACATGGACTGATACTTTCTTGAATTTGTTCCTTCCGTAACAATTCCTTAACTATGCCATTGAGAGCTTCACTTTCAGTTGGGTTCATGCAATAATGAGGAAGGTTTGGTAAGCTAGCGCCAGGAATCAGATCATTCTGGTGTTGTATGCCACGTAAAGGGGGTATGCCATATGGGAGCTCATTTGGCATGATATCTGCAAATTCCTTCAACAAAGATCGAAGCTCACCTGGTATACCATCAGTAATTGACCCACTATCTTTTGCTATCAAGACTAAGATAGTGTGTGTATCCTTGGCTTCCTCCACAAAATTTTTCCTTCTATCCAGAATGGTTATAGCACAAGTTTTCTGTGTTAGTGACTTGGCCCAAACAGCCGGAGGGATGACAATCTTTTTCTGATTCCAAAAAACTTCATTAAGTATTTATTTTTCCTCGATGGGTAGCATCCACATCATAATGCCAAGGCCTGCCTAGAAGGATATGGCAATCATCCATATCAATGACTTCACACATCACATGATCTTCACAACTTTTTCCGATTGAGATTAGGACTCTGCACACTTTAGACATTGTAACAGAAGGACCCTCCCTAATCCTTCCCAACTTATATGGTTTTGGAAGCGGTTGGGTTGGGAGGTTAAGATGTTCCACAAGGGCCTAAGATATGTTGTTATCACAACTTCCATTGTCGATGATGAGTTTACAGACTTTACCGAGCACAGTACAATAAGCCCGGAAAATGTTGTTTCACTGAACATGAGTCTTTTCTTCAGTTGTGTACAAGAGTCGGCGAACCACAAAGCTAACATGCTCTCCATTTTCTTCTGCGACTTCAATATTCTCCTCAATATATTCATCATCACCTCCTTCCTTCGTTCCTCCATCTATCAAGTTAACAGCTTTTCGAGCTCTACACTCATTTGACCGATGACCGGGTTCACCACACTTGAAACATTTACCGGTCATTGGTCTGGCGTATGGATTTGACATACAATTTCATGCAGGAACATCATTACCTTGTTTTTTGCGCTGGTTTTTTGAACTGACCGTGTCACTAGCCAACACAGGTTGAGACGACGTGGTGTGACATGGAAAATCTGAAGACCTGAAAATTCCCAAGGATCAGCATCATCTAATAGCTTTAATAGCACTACTACGGAACTTGAGGTGGCAAAATTTAAATCTCATTTGAGGGAACAAAACAAATGCTTTCGATATTTTGAACAATGGCAACCTAGGCATAGGTGCATGGCTCCCACTTTTAATATCATTGAGAAGAATGAGTTCTATGATACTTCTAAGGAATTGGGCAGTGAGGATCTAGTTCAAGAAGTGGCAAGAAGAGAAGGTTTGAATACCATTAAATTGTTGGGAGCCATTGGTAAGCAGCAGGTGGTGATCTTAGTGGACAGTGGGACTCATAACTTCTGGACCCTAAGTTGCTCACCCAACTGAGAATTGAACCAGAAAAGGCTTACCCTATCATTGTTACTATGGCTAATACAGAACAAATAACCTGTGACTCCATCTTTAAGGGAATGAAATGGCAAGTGCATGGTGAGTTGTTTGAAAAGAACTTCAGATTATTGAGGTTAGGGTGTTGTGACATGGTTCTTGGTATAGATTAGATAGACCAATTTGCACCTATTCAACTTCATGCTAGGCCTCCTAGCATTTCATTTCACAAGGAAGTGAAGAAGGTGTTATTGAAAGGGTTGACCAAGAAGCCTAGGGTTCTATAGGCAACTTCCAAGAAATATACTAAGAGGTGGCAGAAGAGTGGGGTCCAAGGGTTCTTGGTACATTGTGAAGGCCTGGTGAGAAAGGATAGTGAGCACAAGTGTTGTTTAGTCACTATGCAGACATATTTTAAGGAGTTGGAAGAATTAATCCAGGAATTCCAAGAACTGTTTGAAGAGCCTAAGGCCTTACCTCCAAAGAGGGTCTATGACTACTCAATCCCTACCATACCTAGAGCCCAACCTGTGATTAAAAGACCCTATAGGTATTCCATAGGTCAAAAGAATAGTATAGAGGAGATGATGGATGAGATGTTGAAGACATGTGTGATTATAAGAGTGTATCCCCATTTGCCTCTCTTGTTTTGTTGGTTCCAAAGAAAGATAATACCTAGAGGTTTTGCATTGATTGTAGAGCACTGAATGACATCACTGTAAAGAACAAGTTCTCTATTCCCTTGGTAGAGGATCTTTTCACTGAATTGGCAGGGTCTAAATACTTCACCAAATTAGACCTAAGAGCAGGCTATCACTAGGTAAATATCTTAGTCATTAAGGTTTACCGAATCCTTAGTAACGAACCATCATTGAGATATCTCTCATGAAAAGGATTCAAGTCACTGGCATCGAAGCCTTGGGGAATCAAACCGAAGTGTTGAAGATCTAAAGAACCGAAGACTAGGATTACAGGCCGAAGGATGGAAGGGCCAAGCTTTTGTGACCGAACAATCAAACTTTGATTGTCTCGAGGAGATTAAAAGGAATGATAAGGACAATCATTTTCTCACACTCAAGGCAAATACATTCTCTGAAAGTTGTCTTATCTACTACCTTGAGAATGAGTTTATAACTGAATGTCAAATCGGATCCTATGCAACGATCCCAATGAGCATTTAATGATTGTCACCTTTTTGTGGGACAAAAGACAAATTGTCCTTGCATAAAAGTGAACAAACGGCTAGAAAGTACTGACATTCTGAAAAAGGTCAAAACCTTACCCATTGGATATTACACACTGGACAATAGGTTTGAATTTCACATTCCCTCCAACGGATCTGAAATTCCACCTATAAATACCCTTGTCCCATCTCACTTTGATAAGGTTGAAAAAGCGAAATATTGTCCAGCAAGTAAACTACTCTCAGTGTGATAACATATTCAAAAGCATACAAGTGATATTTAGCTAAAAGAAGTTCTTGTGTGATTAAAAAGCTCATCAAGGAAACTAATCACAAGAATTTCAAGTTGGAGAAACATCACAACCTTTCAACCATCTCTACAAGTGAAGTTGAAAGAGGCAGAGTAAACTTGGAGTTAGTTGAAAAGCGTACAACAACGAAGCTGCCGGGCTAAGTGATCAAAGGAGCTTGTTGTAAAGGAGTTTGTATTATAAAAAGGGGATTATAGTGCAAACCTTCACGAGTTGTGAACAAGAGTGGATTAGGCTTAGTTAACAGCCGAACCACTATAAAAATCTCTCTCTCTCTACTCTTTTATATTCACGTACTACATTGCATATCTCACACAAACATAAAACTATCTTTTATAAGAAAAACTCTTGTGCAAAGTAAAACTAAAATTGGTATAACCTCATCCGCTGCACTTATATCTTTGATATCAAAAAAGTTTTTAAAATCCCTTTGTGAGTCTATTCAACCCCCCCCCTTTTCTAGACTCACACCATCACCACCGGGACCAACAAGATGAAAGAGAGAGAGGAGTACAAGACTGCATTTAGGACCCATCAGGGCCTTATGAATTTAGGGTCATGCCTTTTGGCCTCACTA
>CM008341.1:32050672-32067092 GCA_002525835.2 Ipomoea batatas | reverse complement strand
ATCATACTTGATAGGGAGGCACTTCATTATCAAAATTGATCATCACAGCTTGAAATTTCTCCTAGAACAGAAGATAACTACTGCCACTCAACAATAGATGGGTCTGGCTAAATTGTTGGGATTACAGTATACAATACAATACAAAAAAGGAATTGACAACTGTGCAGCAGATGCCCTTTCTAGGAGAATGGTGGACCAAAAGAACTCTGTAGTAAATGCCATTCTCAATATCAAACCTCAGTGGATAGATGAGGTAGTCCATAGCTATGATAATGATGAATGGGCCAAAGATATGCTGACTGCCACTTTCATTACACCTGGTCATGACCCTAAGGTGACAGTGATTGAAGGTCTGATTAGGTATAAGCAAAGGCTCTACATTGGTAGTGGGGAAAACCTGAGGAAAAAACTGATGACACAGATGCATGGCTCTCTCCTGGGTGGCCATTCAGGTCAGCAAGGGACTTACTAGAGGCTGAGGTCCTTGTTTTACTATAAGGGAATGAAGGCAGAAGTAGCAGACATGGTGAGTTAGTGTAATGTGTGCCAGAGATGTAAAATTGAAAATGTAGCTTCTCTAGGGCTACTACAACCCCTAGCTATTCCAGATCAAGCATGGAAAGGGATTTCTATGGAGTTTGTGGAAGGGTTACCAAAATCCCAAGGCAAGGAGGTGATTTTGGTAGTGGTTGACAGATTGACAAAGTACAACCACTTCATAGCTATATCACACCCCTATTATGCGGAATCTATGGCCTGGGAATTCATGGAAAATATCTACAAACTCAATGGGTTGCTTGAGAGTATTGTGACAGATAGGGATAAAGTCTTCCTCACTAAATTTTTGCAATCCCTCTTCAAACAACTACAAATTCAATTGAACATGTCCACAACATATCATCCACAATCTGATGGCCAGACTGAAAGGGTAAACAAATATCTAGAAACTTACCTAAGGTGCATGGTATTTCATGAACCTATATCTTGGGTCAAATGGTTGCACATGGCTGAGTATTGGTACAACGCCAACTTTCACTCATCACTGCAATGTACTCCATTCCAAGCCTTATATGGGTATAAACCACCTATGTTAGCTCTGGGGAGTGAGCAAGGAATTGAGAGGTCTGAGTGGATGGTAGAAAGGGACACCATGTTGGTAGTCTTGAAATACAACTTGAGAGTGGCCCAACACATAATGAAACAGTAGGCAGATAAACACAGAAGTGAAAGAGAATTGCAAGTTGGGGATTGGGTCTACTTGAAAGTACAACCCTACAGACAGGACATAGTGGCTGTAAGGGATAATGTGAAGCTTACAGCTAAATATTATGGACCCTATAAGGTGATTGAGAGGGTGGGAGCAGTGGCATATAGATTGACTCTACCCCCTGGTTCACAGATTCACTCTGTGTTCCACATTTGTCAACTTACAAAGCATATAGGAGAGCATATTGTTCCCCAAGAAGAATCCCCACTTGTTGGCCTAGAAGGAGAGGTGTTAGCACAACCAGTAGCTGCCCTAAACAAGCGATTGGTCAAGAGGAATAACAAGACAGTGGTCCAAATTCTAGTGCAGTTGCTAACTTACCGGAGGAAGCAGCCACTTGGGAAGATTACCACCATGTTGTGAAGCAATTTCCCTCATTCGATCCTTGGGGACAAGGATCTGGTGGAGGGGAGGGTAATGCATGTTATGACCCTGAGCGTTAGCACAATGAACTAACAGAAGCAAGAGAATGAAGTTGAGAGTGAATTTCGAACTATTCGCAGAAGGCCAAAATGTAGCATTTGATGGCAGGCAGTTGGGACGGTTGGAGTTCAAGCAATGTCGTTTTAAGCTAGCAACTAGCTAGGCGGTTGGTCGAGTTCGACGACGTCGTTTTGTGTCCAGTTGTTAGTTGTTTTTCCCAATTATAAATGTAATTGAAATTAGCTTGTAGGGGATGTTTTTTGAATACACTGTAATGTTTTCCCTTTAGTTATTATTATTAGGATTATTATTAATAATAATAAATTAAGTATTTTATGTGGTGCAATCTATCTAGGCGGACTAAGTACTAGTCTTTGGTCAGCATGCATTAGGTAATTGGTTATCTACATTGATGGGATGTAGGACTATAGATAAACTGCAAGTCCTCTCACTGCTCAGTTCATGCAATACACCATCTAAATTACTGAGTCAAGTGAGAGAAACAACTCTGATTTATGGTGATTCCACAAGCAGCCCGAGGAGCCTCTTCTTAACAGACATCGGTCGCAAGCAACCAAAGTCTTAAACTATGCATGGCTGGAGGTTAGTAGATCCTTTATTGTTTACCACATTATGTGGTTTATAGGCTTACATACACAATTCCAAATTTTTCTTCTAATCTATCACTCTCATCTCTCTCCATCCTTTAGAGGATTGTCATACGCTACGCGCAAATATGCTTCTACTGCTTCCATGTTGATCTATTGTGAATGTATGACATATGTTGGTCCACCATCCGCAGAATTTGTGCAACGAAAGATGAAACCAATTCCAGAGAGTCAAGGATGCGTTACAGGTTCATAGATTCTTCACTAGGATGTTAGAATAATGAAATTTTTGGGATAAGATAATGCATGTATTTTATGACTTAAAATAATGTTCTTTACGTGTTAGAATAATGTATTTTATGAGTTAGAATAATGTATAATGTAATTTATGTGTTAGAATAATGAAATTTCTATAGTAAGATAATGTATTTTATATGTTAGAATAATGTAGTTTATGTGTTAGAATATTGTATTTTATGGACTAGAATAGTATACTTTATATGTTTTTGGACTGCAGACCACGGTCCACACAATAATGATTGTATAAATCTTGAACCAACTTATGCCGTGGGCCTAAACGCGTTAACGTTAACGACTTTTCTCTCTTTGTACTAATAGCAACTCTTGGAATCTGGTGGCAACCTCAATCCTCATTCGAATAGGTCGGACAATTGACTTAATAATTATAAAGTTTGACTTTCCATAAAAGTTGTCTATTTTTCTTCGTGATTTGAGTCAATTAATTATGGCAATCTAGCTAGGCTATCGACTGGGCTTTTTTTTTTTAGTTAAAGAATATATAGAATTATTTTTATTTTTATGCTACATATAGAGTATACAAAGAGCAAAACAGAAAGAGTACAAACCAACATGGTTGGCGTGGTGGTTCAGCACCTCGTCCCTTAAGCATGAGGTTGGGGGTTCGATCCCCACCCATGTGAATGGAGCAAATCATTTGGCCAGTCCCCTACCACTAAGTGTGCTGACCGTTGGGACGGGAGGATTAGTCCTTTGGCTGTCGGCCAGAGGGACACCTCTGGGAAAAAACCCAAAAAAAAAAAAAGAAAGAGTACAAGAAAGTGATGAAGATTTGGATCCCCTAACTACGGAGACCTCTTAGACCATCCTACCAGTGGGTTTTTCTCAATTTTTGGAACAATGTTTGCTAACTTGGTAGAGGGAGAGTGTATGTGAGAGAAAATTCTGGATGCTCTCCAAATATAATGTTTTTGAAACAGTGATCAGAGAAAACAATCCACATATGTTGTCCGTGTTTTGCGCACAGCAAAGCCAAGCCTCTGGCTGGCGCGTTAATCATCACCTTTTATTTTTTTTAAATGTCAGAACAATGTTTTTTTTTTCTTTCTTCTCTTTCCATCTTCTCTTTCCTAATCACACTTACAAAAACTCCTCAAAAATTATAAAAAAGATTCCACTATTACGGATGCTCTTATAACAGGGAGTATAATGATGGAATCTCGTCGATCGATTTGAGGCGTGGGTGTTTAGCGAGGGCAAGTTAATTGGTTGTAACACGTCGGATGCGAATATAATGTTTGAAGCATTTGCGAAAAAATTGGCCTGTCTTAGTAATAACTCTTATTGTTAATATTTGATTTCCTAACAAGAGGGACATGAGTTTTCAAAAAAACAAAACAAAACAAGAGGGACATGACAAGTCGGACTCAAAAGCTAAGTGAAAATGAAGTTGGATTGATTTCAAAAGTAGTGATATGGGGTTGCAAAATTGCACCATTTTAGACCCAATCACACAGATGCACCTTTATCCAACTTTTTTTTGTGCCTTTCCATTATTGTTATGTTTTACCATAAGGGCTACTCCTACATATGTCTCTCCCCTTTGTGTCACCACTACAAAACAATAGCATGTGAGTCCACCACCAAACATATATATAACCTAACCTCGTCCTCTCTACGACTCTACTAATTATGTTCCTTTATGGAAAAGTTAGTACTCCCTCTGTCTTATTTTATCTGTCATACTTACTATTCATTGGTCAAATCAATTCTTTCTTCTTTGTTTATTTTCTTAGTATTTTTACTATTTTAAAATTTAATTTTTGTGTTTAATAGTACTTTTAGTGTAGTTTCAAAAAATATAAATTTTGTATATTAATACTAAATCTAATATTATGAAAAATTAGATTATAAATAACTTCAGTCAAGCCCGGATAACCGAACCAGACACAAAATGGGAAAGAGGGAGTATTTCTATTTAATACTGTTAAGAATTTAATAAGGCAAATAATATGAACAAATATTGTATTGCAAAACCCAATGGGGTAGCTCAAGTGGCAAGTGAACTCTTTTTGAGTAGCAGAATTTCGGAAGAACTCGGGTTCGATTCTCCCTAGGCCAGCTCCCGGAACACCTCGCGTGGATTTACCAAAAAAAAGTATTGTATTGAAGCACAAAGAAAAAGTATTGTATTGAAGCACAAAGAGTAGGCGATTGAGGATTAATTAAGGCTTGAACTCATGCCTCCCACATATGGGAGTCTTTGGCAATATCATATTCAGTTGAATATTCCAACCACAAGCCAAATAATTGAACAGTTTTTTATTGTTTTAAACTTTGCAAACAATATGGTGTACATGGGTTAGCCAAATTATTGAACAGTTTTTTATAGTTTTAAACTTTGCAAACAATATGGTGTACATGGGTATTTAGAAAATAGCTGATAGTTACTAGTTGATTGACATAACTGATAGCTGTTAGCGGATTGAATTAGCGAGTATGACTAGCTGATAGTATTAGCTGGTTGCAGAAAGGTGTTTAGCAAATTAGTTGAATACATGTAAAAATGACCTTTAAGGGTATGAATAATTGAGTATATTATGTTATTTTAACCTATAATAATAACTGGGGGTGTTTTGGAAAATAATTTATTTTCTCAAAAAGTTAATCGAAAAAGAATCATTGAGTAGTTTTTTTTTTTTTGAATTTTAGCAGTTTTGAGCAATAAGTTGTTACAAAAAGTTGATTAACCAAACACTCATATTGACGGTTTGAGCAAGTCAAACTATTAATAAGTTGTCAAACCAGCCAAAATTGGCTCATAAGCTATGTTATACCAAACACTCCCATAATATTTAATTAAATTTAAAATATGACGTGAGAAAGACTAAAGTACTAGTCTTGGGTATGGAGCATCTTTAAATCTCGACGTAAGTTGTTTTACCTTTAGAGATGCCTATCATTCAACAATGGGAATTAGTGACTGTATGCGACGGTGAATTAATCTAGAGATACCTATATATTAATTTAACTTGTTGTCAAAACTTATATCAAGAGATACCTATATATTAATTTAACTTGTTGTCAAAACTTATTGTTGGATATTTATATAGTAATGAGATTAATGGTTCAGCTGTCTACCATGAAAAGCTTAAATAATATTTTGGAGTTGTGGAGTAGTAAAATATTATTGAGTTTGGTAGAGATGTTTTGGGTTATTTGAGAAATCTCGAGATGTTCGAGAGATTGCGAGAGATGCCTCGAGAGGTCGGTTCACACGAGAGATCGGTTCGAGGAATAACGATGTCTCGAACTGAGTTTTGCGTGAATCGTTTTATCGATGTCACGTAGGTCCGCATGGAAACAATGTCTCAAAGACAATATGCGTACTGCTTTTTACCTCTCGAATATGGTGATGTATCTCTCGAACATGCAAGAATATTTCACTTTGTGTTCATTCTATTTTAATGCTTGTACTTGTGTATTTTAATATTTCTTGTTTTGCATGTTCACATGCATGTGAGATATTAAAATATGTATATAATAGTTTGAATCAAAGTTGCATGCATTGGATGTAAGGGATGCTTTTTACCTCTCGATGTCTCAATGTCTCGTGAATGTAGAAGGCATTTGATGTCTCGAAACTTGAGTTAAAAGTTTGCATGCATGAATGAGAATTCGGTTACGTACGCATGAGTTAGTATCTTAATTTGCATGTTCAAAATGCATTGAAGATATTTGAGGTATTAAAATATGAATATGATTATTTAAAATCATAATTTCATATTTGGGTACAAAACTTACGTACGTAAACCAGAGTATTCAAACCCAAAACAATATATTTCACTTATATCTTTGGATATTTTAACATGTGAATATAATTTGAAATTGTATTTCCACATGTGGGTACGTAACTGCCAGAACCAGAATGCTGAAATCAAAAAGAATATATTTTATATATATTTTAAATTGGTATAAACTTCCAGTAACTACTCCTAATAGTTAGAATTTATTCCTATAAATTCTAGGAGTGTCATCTGATCTATATACGCAATTTTATTTGCATGATATCTTGATATATCACAGTTCAATAACTCTCAGTAAGTTCTTATCAAGCAACTAACCTAAGAACTTTGTTTTCATCTTCTTGTATCCCATAAGATTTAATCTTGATACCTCGTTGCTTTCATAGAGGAAAGATTAAAAGCTTATAGGAAAGTGATATCACGCCTGAAGATCTCATTTCCTCTCCTGTTTTCTCCTCCTACCCGAAATTTATCCAACAATCTATAAGCTTTTAAATCCATTTCTAAGGAATGATGAATTCTGGGTTCCTTGACTTTGCTGTCAACATCCCAAAGTTGGAGCACTTTGAAGGCGTGGGCTTTCGCAGATGGCAAAAGAAGATGAAGTTCCTCCTTGCGGCCCTGAACGTGGCATATGTTCTGAGCACCCCGAAGCCAGTGGAGCAAGAGGATGAGACGCTTGAAGCAACCCGTCGCCGGCTCAAGTGGGAAAATGATGATCTCGCCTGCCGTGGCCACATTCTGAACGGTATGTCTGACACCCTCTTTGATATTTATCAATATGAGGAATCCTCTAAGGACCTGTGGAATGTGCTTGAGGCAAAATATATATATCTGAGGATGCCTCTAGCAAGAAATTCCTAGTAAGTGAATTCAATGAATTCAAAATTGTGGACAATCGTTCTGTCATGGAACAATTGAGATTATCAGGATCCTTGGACAGATAAGGCAACATTGCATGAATATTGATGACTCCATTGCCATTGCCAGTATCATAGACAAGTTGCCACCTTCATGGAAAAAGGTACATCGTTCCTTGATGCAAAGGAAGGAAGAAATTACCATGGAGCAACTTGGTGCGCACCTGTATGTTGAGGAAGGGATCAGACAGAAGGAAAGTAAGAACAAGGGCGGTCCAAGGGACACCAGGGCCTCGGGTTCTGCCATCAACCTTGTTGATGAAGGCAAACAAAATGGGAACCGCAAAGGGAAAGGTAAACCGGGAAAGGTTACCAAATCTTCTAAGTTCAAGAAGAATGGAAAAGGAAAAGGGAAGGCATATGTGAAATGCTGGGTGTGCAACGGTCCACACTTTAAAAAGGACTGTGAAGTTTGGAAGAAAAGAAAGGCACAAATGGAAGGTAAATCTTCTGGTGATCATGGCCAAGTAAGTGGCCAGTGGAAACAAGGTAAATTTATTAATCTTGTTTCTGATAGTATTGAAAATTTCATTGCTATGATTTCTGAAATTTGTGTCATGCAGACTAATGACTCGTGGTGGGTTGACACTGGGGTAACCAGACATGTCTGCAAAGATATAAATCTTTATAAGGTTTATAAGAGTCTGGAAAATGGTCCAAGCCTGTACATGGGAAATGATTCCATGGTGAAGGTGAAAGGGATTGGACAAGTTGAGTTGTTACTTACTTCTGGAAAGTGATATCACGCCTGAAGATCTCATTTCATCTCCTGTTTTCTCCTCTTACCCGAAATTTATCCAACACTTATATCACATATTATTGAGTGTCGTTTTTGTGTGTGTGTGTGTGTGTGTTGGAGGGACCTCGGAAATGTTGTTGGCCGTTGTCCGTTGTCCGATTGACGTAGACGTTTTTCTTATATTTTTTTTGTGCCTTGGGACTTGGAAGGACCTACTGGTCCCGAGAACTGACGTAGATGTACGTTCTGAAATTGCGTGTGGGCCATTGAAGTTTGCAACAAAATTCCAAACAAAATGGGCATTTGGTGCCTTCTTTGGAGAAGGCCTAAGAGCAACATTATCAATGCATATTTGAGAGGATAATGTTAGAAATTTGCCACATTGTTGGAAAGAGAAGAGGAAAGATAAAGGTTTTGGTTCATTGCTATAACCGAGTTCATGGTACAGTAAATTAACAGAGCATGCATTTATTATCATTGGCTGCTGTGCGCCATAGGCGCACAGCAGTCGCCCATGCGGACGCGTGCAGGCACGCGGCGCGTCAGGTGCGCCTGACGCATTGATTTATTATTATTATTATTACTATTATTTTTTTTTTAATATCAGATTTGTTTGTTGTTTTTTTTTATCTTCTCCCATTTTCTCTTTCCTAATCACACTTACAAAAACTCCTTAGTTACCGTGAAATAACTCCATTGATGAGGATGCTCTAATAAAAGTTTTGGGTTATATATTTGTTGTGTGATGTGATATGATATGTGGGGAAAATTGTGGAGTGTGAGAGAGAAAAGGAAAGAGAAATCAGAAATAGGCCAATGCTACCCTCATCCCGTCACCATCCTTGCTTCTCTTTCACCCCCTTTTGGGATGGAAAATATATCATGTATGAGAATTAATTTAATTACTCTCTTTGTCTCATTTTATGTATCTGATTCGGTTAACGAGATTTGATTGAAGTTATTTTTAATTTAATTTTACATAATATTAAGTTTAGTATTAGATTATATATATTTAGAAACTACACTAAAAGTACTATTAAACACAACAAATCAAATTTAAAAATAAATAAAGAATACTAAAGAAAATAAAAAAAAAAAAGAAAATAAATAAAAAAGAAAGAGTTGATTTGACCCATGAATAGTAAGTATGACAAATAAATGGGATAGAGGGAGTATATTTGTTAGGAATTTGAACCCAAATTTTGTAGGCTGGGATCCTCTTAAACCACTTTCATTGGTAGTTTTTTTAAGTGTTTTCGTCAAGTCTTGACTTAGGTGGATGGAAAATGAGAGAAGAGAAAAAAATTATGATTATATGCTAATTTGTGTTTTTGTAAGAATTGAAAAAACAAATTGAGAAGTTACCAATGGGAGTGATTTAGGTAGCCATCCAATGACTGCATTAGTTAGCAATCACCCTGAATTTTCATTTTTCTATCCCTTTTGACTCAACTTTTCTAACAAAAAACTCAAAAAAAAAATCAAAACAATGAATTTGCTCTTAGGGTAGATATAATTTTCTCAACATTGACTATACTTAAAGTGAAAAGACGAATCATTCCAAGGGTGGATCAAGAAATCTTCTCTAGTGAAAGATTAAAACTAACGAGATATTTTGAAAAAAAAATGAAAAATTTAGATACCAAGTCATAAATATTGTTGACTATTGATGAAAAATCAAAATAAATCAAGATAAAAAAATATTTAAAATAAAATATAAAATATAAAACATAATTAATTTGATAAAATAGTTTGAATGGAAAACACATTATAAGTCATTCATCTTACTATTAATATTTTAAAAAAAAAAGAAAAAATAAAATTTAAAAAGAGAAGAAGTCACAATGTTACGAATAAAAAATCCAATTATAATTCACACTATTAATATTAAAAAATGCCAAAAACAAAATTTCACTCATCCAATCAATCATGAGTGAAAACAGACCACTTCATATTATATTATGAAAATAATGGCCTTACCATATAAGTCAAATTAATCTTTGTTTAAATTTTGGTATAGCTAGTATATATACATTATATATGGGGTGGGGGAGTGCGGGCAGCTACCCCCACTGCCCTCATTGTGGCTTCGCTGGCCAGTGTTATCATTCCTAAAAGAATAGTATATATGGATTGGATATCTTATGTGTGCATAAAAACTAGGGTCTGATTGGTGATCTGATTGTGCAACGTAACTCACGATTTTACCTCTACCGTGGTTCTAAGAATGAGATTCTTTGGGCTTAGAATTAACTTGACGAAGTTGACATCACCTATGCATAAAACAAAAACAAAAAAGAAAAAATTAAAGTGTAATCTAATAGCGTTTCAAAACATATACTTTTAATGATTAAGGTGCGTAACCTTACAACCGTACGGGAAGCTATACCTGCACCTGAACCCTTCGTTATATATGTGTTTGTGTAGTTTTACAAAGTGTATGAAGTACTTACCGAACATTTAATCCATTTTGGTGGACGATTTTGCTTCTTTCCACTCAACATTCTTGTTGACTTCTCACACCTATTAATTAATATGAGACATATAAAATATATATAAATACTTGACATAACTATTAATTATTTATAAAATTACATTATTTTCATCATTATCTCTTTAATGTCCTCACGTATCTAGAGATAAATGGAATCAAACCAATAGATCTCATACAATTGAGGATAAATTGTCATTAACATCCAATGCCTACTACAAATAAGTAATTTATTAGTTTTAAGTGAATATAATATATAATAGAAGTATATATTATATATAACTTATTGTATTTAAAACGTAATTAATACTTACTTGAGAACATATGGGACTAAATAACAATTTTTCTTCCCGTATTCCATGGTGACATTTATATATATATGTTATTCTCTCATCTCTAGTCGTCATTCTCGATTGAATCTAATTTGGATCTAAAAGTCATATGTGATTTTTGATGCCAAACTAACATCTTTATAAAGACCCCTATTTACCATCAAAACTAATCATATAAACTACTAATAATTTTGATAAATAAAATTTAAAATATTATGAACAAATAATACTAAAAAACTTATTACCCTATAAAGAATTGAAAAAGAGAAACATAAGTCTCCACATATATTTAAGAAACACATAATCTCCATACTCTCAAACTACAACTTATAATCAGTGTTGCCCACAATACCACGAGGCATATGCATCACAAGATTGTGTTCAAGACTGCAAGCAATTCTATATACCTTTTTGCATACAGTACTCAAAGAATCCGGATGAGTTAAAGTGAATTCATGATGATGAGATTGCACAACCGATTGAAAAGTCAATTTGGCCATTCCTTTTTAATTAATTGTGCATTTCAATATAAGTAACGATTATTATTTTTTAAAAAGCCAATTACATACTATTTTAAAATACAAATATTTACAGTGTACATACCTCATCAGCTTGACTACATCATTCTACCACTCTTTGGCCAAATACTCCGTAATAAAGTGTTGAAATGCAACACCTAAAGGATGAACCTCACTGGTGGGGAATGGTACATTTTCACTTGGATCAATAATTTTATCTACGCTCATGTTCACTTGATTGACATTTCAATGAACTCGTTCACTAGTGTAAGTTGTCCCAAATGCCACTGGACGTCTAATGGAATCTTTCAAGTACAATTGGCATCGTCCTCCTAACTGCATTAATTCTTAATTAAGAAATCATATATTTTCAAATTGTCATATCACTAAATTTGTAAAATTATTCATTATTTACTATTCATCCATGTAAATTTCTATGATCTTTAAAAATTGTCCTACTTTCACATCACCTTTTAAAAAATTATTTTTTATCAATAAAGTAATACTAACAAATATTATGAACATTATACATCATAAATGTTGTTAAACATGATACGCTTGTACTATAATATTTAAGTACATTAAGCTTTTTGTTTATGAATATATAAAAGAAACATTATCAACATACTACTGAAAGTTGTAATTTTAGTGATTGAATTTAGTGATTGTCGTCCTCTAGGAATGGCTAGGAGGGATTTGAGTAGGAAGGGATTAAACACGAGTTCATCGAGTGTTTGAAAGCTAACCAAAATGATGTATTTGATTGCATGAGATAATGATAAAAACAAGTAATTAAATAGAGAAATAAACAATGATAAAGAAGAGGATTTAAATCAAATAGCAATGCACAAATGCTTTTATAATATTCTAAGGTTCTAGGCTAAACAATGAAGTGAGGGAATTGATTCAATGCCAATGCCACTCTCGTGGACATTGGTTATCACCAAAGTTCTAATCCCATTCTCATAACAATTAGACTAGGTGAGGCATTTAATCAAACACATTGTGGGCATAATCCCTTCCAACTTCCCTTTCTCAAGAACAAGTTAGAATTGTGAAAGGGGTGGCCATGGTGGATCCCTATTCTCATAGGTGAAACACCAATTCCGTATATTTCTTGCATAATTTGGCCACAATCAAACAAGAATCAAATAATCCCCTAATCACAATCACATTCATATTAAAAGCAATGCAAAACCTAGATTATACAACTTAATTCATGTAAGCACTCATGCATAGCAATTCAATCTAAATCCCTAAAGGATTTAACTATCCATAATGGAATTGAAAACTAAAACAATTGGAATAATCAACAATGAATTTAAATACAAAAGATATTGGAGAATTAAAAAGAGAAGAAATTAGAATTCTTACTTGAATGAATTTGTAAAAAGGAAATATGAAATTGAAGTTTAATGTGTGATTACAATGGAGAATTCTTCTTTAAATCTTCTTCAAAACTAATGGAATTGTAATGAAATTATGTTCTAAAGTGTTGTAGAGAGAAAACCTAAAAGAAGACTTAGAAAAATTGAAAGATAGATTTAAAATAAAGTGCAATCCTATTTATACTATGACATTTGCGCCAAAATAACTACCTTCAGGATGCCTGGTCATGATGCGCTGTGACCTTCATCGTGACCAGACTTGTGCCTTGCGGGTTCCAGGCCGTCACGCTGCATGTCACGGCGTGACCTGCAGCGTGGCGCCTTGAATCCGCAAAGTGGCCTGCAGGTCACGATGGAGGTCGTCACGATGTGACCTTCATCGTGACCACACAGGCCACTTTCAGATGGTGCTGGTCACGCTGCGGGTCACGGCGTGACCTGTAGCGTGACACACACCATCTGAAAGGTAACCACGGTGTCACGCTGCAAGTCACACCGTGACCTCCAGCGTGACACCCTCCCGGTGGTGTTTTCTGGCTTCTTCTTCGCTCCAATTCTCCGTTGAACTTTGATATGGTTTTGACCCTTCATTCTTGACCAATTTTTACCTTGAATTCATCCCGATTCGTCTTCATTTTGCGCTTCATCATGCCTAGGTCCCGGTTTCCAACGATTGAGCCGTAAATACCTGAAATACACTTCTTCCTTGCACAAACACATAATATTCACTTACAAATTAGTACAATTAAAGCATATTTATAGGTTAATTAACGGCTTATCAACTACAAAGTAAATGAAAATAGATACGGTGTACATATATTCTAGTGTTTATATAATTCTAGATGTACTCTCAATTTCCTCCCTATGATGTGGCATACTTTGATTGTTCAATTTAATAGGGGGTTATGATGTTTTATCCATTCATTTTTTCTTTGAGAATAGAAGTTGAGAGTAGATTTTTTATTTCAATGTTTCCATCATTTATTTACACTTTGAGCTCTCAATCAAAATTTCCTGCTCAACATATAAATTAATAATCTAAACAAGACCTAATATATGACTTCAAATTCTAAGAAATATAAGAGAGAAAATTAAAAGAGGTTGTTTTCAAAAAAAATTTTTTTAAAGAGGTCAATTCCCATTCCCATCTCCATTAAGTCATTTTTTCCAAAAAAAAAAAAAAAAAAAAAAAAAAAAAAAACTCCATTAAGTGATCTGGTGCTTGTACATTATGAATTTATCATCATTATGAAGATGCCACTTCTCGAGGAAAGTCAGGGGCAATTGTGTCCCAAAATTATTGTTACCATTTTGGGGAGGCAAGAGAGTTTGTGGCGTGAAACAAGGCTTGCTTTTGACCGGAAAAAGGCAAGGCTAGGGTTACTTTATGGGAGATGTCAGAGTTAAAGATGGACTGATCATACGCAACGGATCGGAGTTCGGGGTTGGTTTGTGAATGGAAAGGGCATCTAATTTTTTTATGTCACCCTAACAAATATTGACCTAGCCATCAATTGGGTAAGTATTATTTCATATGTCTCAATTTGATTGGCTAAAAGCTAAAATATATATAGGTCACAGTTTTGGTTATTTATCATGGTTAGACTTGATTTTAGCAATGTGCTACCACACCAGCACCGGTGCACATGTTCGAATTATACCATGAACTAGGTCGGTCTACATTACATTATAGACTGATCTAAAATAATTTTCAAATTATATGTCTGAAGTTAACATATTATAAACCTGTAGTTAATAATTTATCAAGGCCGTTACGTTCCATTAAAAATAGAGACATTGTCTAATAGTTTAATTTGGACCTTCACCTTCATTGTATTTGTTCCGAGATGCAATATGATCTAAATATCATAGAGTAAACTGAAAATTAAACAAAGACAATAATAGAGAGACAGGCTAAGAACATAGGGAGGGAGAGAGAGATTGTTTTTAATATTTAAATTTCCCTATAATAATAGAGATTTCTATTTATAAAGGTAAGAAACATAATCTCAAAACACCCCTAAAAGATGAAGATAGAAGTCTGGGAGATCTAGAAAATCTCTTAATTGAGTTCAAACTTCAAATCCATTTGGACTTCAAGTTATTGTATTCTATGGCAAAAAATAAAAAATGTAATTAAAATTTTTTGTCCAAATATAATGTATAAAAATTTAACAAAGAAAGAATACAATTCAAAAGTTAATTTAAAAGTGTCATTTTTCGTTCATATTTAAATACAAAATTATTCACCAAAATTTTGATGTCATTCTAAAAAATTATTTTACAGTTACAATTAAGACCAATCAATGAATTCAAAAAAAAAAAAAATTTATCAAAGTATACAAAAATAATATATTATATCTAAAAATATTTTTTTAAAAAAATTGGGCCCCCAAAAATTGAGGCCTTGTGCTGTCACCCTGGCTAGACATGACCAAGACCAGCCTTGCAATATATGTCTGTAATGTGCTACTAGCACCGTTGCACATGGTCGAATTATACCATGAACTATGGCCGATCTACCTTACATTATGGGCTCTTATCTAAAATAATTTTCAGATTATATCGCTGAAGTTAACATAGAGTTAATACCATATGGGGTTCTCCGAGTAAAGTAGTTTCGCTATCTTTAGTCCTAAACTTTTAAATTGGCCACCCGTGGTCCTTTGACTTTCATATTATTACTATTTGTGGTCCAAATTAACCATCTATGGTCCTTCAACTATCAAATTTTAACAACCCATGGTCCTTCTAGGAGGCCCGTCATTGGTTAAATTTTAAAAGTTGAAGGACCATGAGTGGTTAACTTGCACCATGGATGGTAGCAATTTGAAAGTCGAAGGACCATGAGTAGTCAATTTGAAAGTTTAGGACTAAACGTGACAAAATCATTATACTCAGAGGACCCTATATGGAATTAACTCAGTTAACATATTATAAACTGATAGTTAACAGTTTATGTCTGTAAATAAATTGAAGGCACCTAAACTATTACCTGCAGTCTGTAGGTACATAATATATCCATGATAAACATGTAATTTTTGGATTAGGATCCACAATGTAATATAAACCCTGGTCCATGGGCACATGGCCACTAATTTTTAGAAGTGTAATTATTAAAAGGAAAAATGACGGTTGTAACCCATTAATTATACATAAGTTGTAGACTCAGTACAAGAATTATTATCCTATACAATTTTTCCCTTTAATTATGTTAAAAGTAGGAGTTTCAACTATTGACTCTAGTTTTCAAAAAAAAAAAAAAAAACTACTGACTCTTCGTGCTTATACAGATTGAGAAAGTGTAGATTCACAAATACTATGTACAATGTAATAGAGTGAGTAATACTAAAAAAAATTCTTACACATTGTATAAGTGATTTGCAATTTCAAATACAGCTAGCTATGGGCTTTTATGTAAAATCCATAATTAGGCTGTTATAACCGTCACCATGCAACTGTGTATATATTTCATCTTTCTCCCTTCTGTAATCAGAACTTTACAAACACCATTCAATAATACTCTTTCTCTCTGTTTTCCCTTTCATCACCTGCTCAAACCTTGGCCTTCATCCACCTCTGTTTTACCTGCACAATGAGAACACATCATGTCTTTTGGATCTTTCCTTCCACATTCCATATATATATATATATATATATATATATATAT
>CM008341.1:31950484-31976127 GCA_002525835.2 Ipomoea batatas | reverse complement strand
TTAATATATTTTTCTTTATTAAAACCTTTAATTTATGAATTATAATCATATATATAAAATGTCCAATTGTTAGTAGTACGTTCAAAAGAGTTATGAGGCCAGCTTTCTTGGTTGACAATTTGGAAGTTTCAACCAATTCCATTTCCTCCCAGCAAGCTGAAACAGGCCAAGTGACTACTGTAAGTTGCTGCTGCCATTGATGATATATATGATGATGGCTTAAGCTTAATTGAGCTTTTGATTATAATATAAATCTGATGATATATATATGCTTTCAATTCTTTGGTTTCCCTTCTCTTCTCTCAGATTCTTCACTCTTCTTACAATTGCTCCGAGGACGACCCTAACTTCAATGGATTAATATTTACGGCTTATGGAACTCAAGTAAATGTAAATCTATTTTTTTTATTTTAGATTGAAGAATTTTTATTTTTAGTCCTTTGATTTTCGTTCATCTAGTAATTGTGTTACTGCCTAATTGTTTTTTTTTTTTTTTTTTTTTTGCAATATTCTCTTTCGACTTTTTAAACACGTTACTGTTTCAATAGGTGGAACAACAAAAGTATTAAATTACATTAGAGTTTTCATTAATAGATGAGATTTTAGTAATTTATTATTTTACTTTTTATAATCGCTTCAATTTCGGTATTTCATATGCAAAATAGAATTAACGAACTTACTTTCATAAATTTTCTCTATTCAATTGTGGTACACATCCTCCTTATTTTCTCCTCTGCATGAACTTGTTAAAATCAAGTTCATTATTTTACAATACTGAAATTGAAGAGGATTATAAAGAAGAAACTTAAGAAATTACTAAATTAAGTATCAATCAATATACTAGGTAAAATTTGATCTAAAAATATTACATTGTCATCGAAAGTATCACATTTTTTCTCATAAATATTACACTTTTTCTCATAATTATAATTTATTCATGGCTAGTATTTCATTCTTTCTCATAAGTAACTATTCAACTCTAAATATTACATGTTGATTTAAAAATATTACATTTTTGTTCAAATGTATTACACTTGTAACAAATAGTTTATTCCTTATTAGTATTATATTTTCCAGCACAATATTACATTTCTATCCTGACATGACTCGTCTCATAGATAAAAATTCATGAGATGGTCTCACAGAGACTGACTCGGTTAGAATTGAAATATTATATTTTGCAACCATATATAGCTAGCTATTATTAGTTATTTTGTGTGGGGTGATGGGCGAATGAATGAATCTGATTATGTGTAGTGTGTTTGGTTCAGCCTCATGAGGTAGTTGGTTTTTCAAGTGCTCGGCTACCGCTGCCATTTGATGTTGCAGATGATGGACTCATTTTTGTGAATGCAAAGCAGTATCATGGAATACTAAGAAGGAGACAGATGCGGGCAAAGCTTGTGGCACAAAACAGACTACTCAAAACTAGAAAGGTGTGTGCACCCTTCTTTTATTATTATTGACTGCATATAACACGTTATGATTAATTAATTACGGAATATTATATTACAAAATTATTTGTTACATAATTAATCAATGACGATGCATGATTACATCGACGGGTGTTTTACGTGCTTTTGACAAAAAATGTGACAAAAATAGGATGATTTTACAACTATCTTGGAGAAATTTAAGAAAAACCCTTATGGGACTTGTATTTCTGCTCCAAAATGCTAGTCCCAAACGAATTTGGAACTTTTTAAAAATCATTTACCTTTTCGCCTAAAATATGACAACTGCAAGTCGTATTAGTGTTTGTCAGTAGAAATTCTAGAAATGCAAGTACTACTTAAGTTTCATGTATGTATTCTTGTAAACAACAAATGCAAATTGCACTTGCCTTTGACTATTAAAAGAATAAATAAATAAAAATTGCCATTTACAAGAAATTAAACTAAAACCTTGAAAATTTTTGAAAGGTCAATTTAATAATTGAACAAGTATATACTAAAATTACTATTTTATATAAATATATAGAAAAAAATATTGTTCTTCCTATATATATATATGCTTGGCTAGATTTTCAAGTTTCTATATGTATATAGCTGAATGGCAAGAGTGATTGGCGTTGATTTGAGTGAAGTGCAGCCATATATGCACGAGTCTCGCCATCTCCACGCTGTTAACAGGGTGAGGGGTTCCGGAGGACGTTTTCTCAGCTCAAAGAAAGCACACCACCACGACTCTCCATCATCATCACCCAACTCACTTCAGGCTTCCACGTCTGCCATTGCTCCATAGGGCATGCCTAATCACAGGTATGTATTTTTTTTTTTCAATGTTGGACTTGGCCTTTAAAGCCCTTTATCAACTACTCTTAAATGTTATTGGCACTGTTTGGTAAATAATCAGCCTATCAGCCAATTTTGGCTTATTTGATCACTATTAGTTGTTTGGTTAATAAGTTTTTTGTCACTCCAAAATGCTTAAATTCAAAAGGCTACTCAAAGCAGCCTTTTCAATTAGCTTTTTGATAAAAGAGAAATTATACCAAACAGCTATCAGCTAACAGTTAATCTATCAAACTTTCTACAATCAGCTAATGTTATCAACAAATTATACCTTCTAACCCAAACAGCCAACACAATCAGCTAACAGCCATTTACCAAACAAGGCCATTATATTGCTCAGACTTGAATCCGTCACCTAGTTCTGATATCACTTGTTAAATCAAACGTTTATAATAACTACATCGAAAGCTATAGCTAGTAACAAAGGATTACTTCAAAATGCGTTAAAGTCTCGTCTTTTTCAAGTGCCAGGTGGATCGTTGTATATTTTTATCCATCAAATTAAAGGATATACTCTTACTAGCACATGTGAAACATATTTTTCAATTGGATATCAAAATTAGACTCATAAGAATTATAAGGTCATATATATCATGAGTTTGCGGTCCACCTGTTGCTTGAGGTTCTTAGTTAAAACAAAACCTGGCAATTAATGTAATTCCTGTATGATCTATCTTATTCTAATGACCAAGTCTCTACTCACATCACTATTTCCATGCAAGGTATGTAGGGGTAGCCTTACATGCAATGGGAGTTGGCAATCTCTTACCCGGCGATTCATCCCTGGCTTTTTTCTGCTTATGTTGTACCACATGTATAGTTCCCTTACTTAGTAATGCTTCCATTTATTTAATTTCTCGCAAAAAACATGTTAAGCAATTTGTACTGAATTATACTACAGAATTAGAAATTTTATACTTGGATAATTGTATGTTCTTAAGAAAGCATAGTGTACACAATACTTTACAGGGAGTGCATGCAACACTTAGGAACTTTTTAGGTAAGAGCGTATGTTTATACGAATTCTAAGATAGTGACTAATTTTCAACTGGTTTGATCAATTTAGATTGATTAACCAGT
This sequence comes from Ipomoea batatas, assembly GCA_002525835.2. Classification (NCBI taxonomy): domain Eukaryota; kingdom Viridiplantae; phylum Streptophyta; class Magnoliopsida; order Solanales; family Convolvulaceae; genus Ipomoea; species Ipomoea batatas. The sequence goes on along the minus strand of CM008341.1, from coordinate 31,972,753 downwards.
CAATTAGTCAAAATAAATGTTTGGTAGCCAACTAATCACATCAACTGGTCACCCCCAAAATGTCAAAATTGAAAGCGCGACAGGAAAACAACATTTCTAAGTAACAAATGTTTTATCCCTAAACACCCTCATTATTATTAAATTAAAAAATAAACTAATTAGTGGAGTCGAGCGCTTAAATATAGAGGAGCCTCATCTCAACTAATGAGGAGTGTTAGGACTATGTCTTTGAGTCATGTTGTAATTCACAATCCTATTTCTCCTATACCTCTACTTGTGTATATTTATATATTCTCTCAGACTCTGTAACCTATTGTTGTTGTTCGTCAATACAATTATATGTTCTCATATGGTATCAGTTTTAGCCTAGGTTCTCAATGACTGACGATTCTGTGAACTCGTCTGAGCATACTGTTTCTGATGTGGCTCTTTCTTCTGTCAAGACAATGGTGAATTCATTGTCTACCGCCTATCACTTCATCAGTATAAAGCTCAATTATAAAAAAAAATTGTTCTGGAGGACGCAAGCGGTGCCCTTTCTTGTTGGTCATGACTTGATTGGTTACGTTGACGGAACTATTCTGTGTCCGCCGGTCGCGCTCCCTGCTTCCGTCGCCGAATCCAGCCTTCGCAGTTTGGCGTCGTCAGGACCAAGCTCTCCTCTCCATGCTCGTCTCTTCTCTTACAGATGAGGTTATGCCTTTGGCGGTTGGTTGCTGCACCAGTCGAGTGTTGTGGGATACGGTTACACAGGCCTTGGCGTCGTCTACCCGTGCTCGAACTCAAAAGCTCGTCGCCCAACTCCATAGTCTCCGGCAAGGAAACTCGTCTGTGGTGGATTACATTGGACGTGCGAAGCTGATCATTGAGGAGCTTGCGCTTGCCGGTCGGCCAGTCACCCTCGATGAGCAAAACATGTATGTGTTTCGGGGGTTGCGATCGGAGTATAGGGGATTGACGTCTTCTCTTGCTATTCGCGGGGATCCGGTCACGCTTTAGGATCTTGTTGATCACCTGGGGCATCAGGAGTTCCTTGTTGCTGATGACTATGGAGGTGGTGCATCGCCGGCGGCCTATAGTGTGCAGCGTGGTGGCCGGCGGTTTCATCGTGGAGAACAGCCACATGGTAGGCAGCGTGGTGCTGCCAGTGGTGGAGGCCAGCGCGGTCGTGGTCAGGTTGGGCAGCTGCAGACTGGCTGCGGTGTCCGTTGTGGTCGGAGTGGCTCCGGTGGAGGTTGTGTGTTTTGTCAGATCTGTGGTCGTCCAGGTCACTCCTCCGCCGCGTGTTACAATAGATTTAATGAGGTTGTTGCTCCTCGTGCTAATTTGTCATATTATGATACTGGTGCACCTCCTCCTGATTCTCAGTTATGGATTTCTAACACAAGTGCTACGAGTCATGTGACGCCAGATATTGTTGCGTTATCTGTTCTTGAGGAGTATGTGGGTACTGACACTCGTCGTGTCAGTGACAGTATGGGTCTTCCTATTAGTCATATTGGCCATGCTTCGTTTAGTACCTCCTCTCGTTCTTTTCATTTGTCTAATATTCTTCGTGTTCCTTCGCTTTCTACTTCTTTTTTATCTGTTCAAAAATTCACTATGGATAATAATGTATTTTTTGAGTTTCACCCGTCATTTTTTGTTGTGAAGGATATACAAACCAAGGAAATTCTGTTGCCGGGCAATAGCTTTGGGAGTTTTTACACCTAGCAGATAGACGCCAAAAGTACCTATTTTTCTATAACTTATTAAGTTGTTTTCTTGTTTAAAATAAGTCTTAAAGAGTGCAATTACGTGTTTTCATGCTATTTTACTAACAAATTGCAAATGAGTCTTGTGTGGAGTGTTTTGAAGAATGCCACAGGAATGAAGGCCGAAATCAACCAAAAGGGAGCATAAAACCATTGAAAGGAAGAATCAATCCACATGGGAGAATACAAGACCAAACCGGAAACAACAAAAGGAAACGAAATGAAGAATCCACGCCCACGAGCCTCACACGCGTGTGAGCTGGCGTGGAATCTTTCCAGAGAGCTCCCACGCTAGTCCACACGCATGTGGCAGACGTGGGGCGGCACCAGAAAACCTGCGCGATGTTTTAGTATTTAAGGGGCATTTCAACTAGGTTTAGAGAGTCTTCTGTCACATTTTTCTATTCTACTTTTTAGGTTAGGTTTAGATAGGATTAGGAGAAGAGGAGAAGCTCCTTGGAGAAGAGAACTAGATCTCCATAGCCTTGAAGATCTTGTGGGTAACTTCTTTCATTAAAGATTTATTCTCTCTTTGGCTTACTCTTACTTTTCCTTTTTCCTTGAAGTTGTTTGCTTTATATATTGCTCTTGTAGATATGTTCTTCTATTTTGATGCTTTAATGATATTGAAGCCTATGAGAGGCTAATCCCTAGGATAGGGGCTAGATTGAATGGATGATTGGTGTTCATGATATAAATTGATAATGAGTTTGATTTCTTTGGGGAATGTTGAATCTGTGTGTATGTTTTTGTATGATCTTGTTGGATCGAGGGCCCCGATCTCTCCAAGAGTATAGGATCATCTCTTTGGCGAGATATCGCAAAGAGATGTAGCCCACTACTCACGTCTCCCGCTCTGAATCTGAGAAGATGAGATCCGGAGGGAACTTGTAGACAAGGTGCTTGATAAAATTCCCCAACCGACTGAGGATTGGGAACTTGAGTGTGATGCCACTCAAGACTATGTTTCGAGCTCCTTCAATCATGACTCAATAGAAATCAATACTCTACTTTACACCTCTACCCAATCTCCATGATATCTTAGCCCCATCCGCTTTTATTTCCCTTTGTTTATCTCTTTATTTCACTATCCCTTACCCTTTTAACAAACCCTTTTTATCAAAATTCCTTTGATCCACCTTAAGAGTTACTCCAAACCAACCAAGATAGCAAAGCCGTATATTCTCCTATTTGTCATCCACGAGAGATACGACACTCGGGGAGTTTATGACTCTTCGTTTTATCACTTGCACCCTTCACCTTCACTCACACTAAACCACAGCATCAAAATGGCGCCGTTGCCGGGGATGGCAAACAGTGAATTTGAAGTTTTACTATCTCGAGTTATTTGGATAACTTGTTTACTTTCTTTCCCTTTGTTTTATCATTGTTGCTAATTACACTTTCACACCCAACCCCACATTATTTGAGCTAATCTGTGAAAGGAGCTAAGTCTTGTGCTCCGATTCTTTGCCTGAAAAATTTGATTGCAGGAAGTCTTTGCTAAAATCATGGATCCACCTCTACCTAATGAGCAAGCTTATCATGGTCACATACCATACGGAAGAAATCCCTACTACCCTTCACATCCACAATCTTCATACTCACACCCTCACTATTATCATAACTATCATTTCCCTTACCCACCTTCTTTCCATTATTCACCACCTCCTCCACCAACTTATTATCATGAACAAGCATACGTCACACAACATTTCCAACCCCAGAAATATCCTACTTATGAAATACCTCCTCATTACCCTCAAATGCATTCCGACGAGCCAAAACATCAAACTTCTGAAAATTTCGCGAGCTGTGATCCTGCCACGAGATCCACACGCGTCTGCGCCGGCGTGGGAGCTCACTGGAATAATTCCACGGCGACTCACACGCGTGGTGAGGGCGTGGACGGATCCTGTGCGTATGCCTATTCCTTTACTCCTCCTGAACAGCCTCTTTCACCTGGAAACCGTCAAATCACCCTCGAGCAACGCCTGAATGACTTCATCCGAGAAACGAGGGAGGAGAATGCCAGACTTAAAAGACCATTACCAAAGAGATGCTCGGAGAAATTCAAGAACTACGCCATGAGACACTTTCACCGCTTCAAACGGTTGAAAGCACTCTCGCAAAAATCATGGAAATGATCCAATCTCAAGGAGAGACAAACGTAAATGCTGTAACTTTGAGAAGCGGAAGAGCACTTCAAGACACTGTCCCGCCTCCTCCGCAATCGACCCCAATAGAAAAGTCCAGAGTGGAAAATGAAGAGATCACTAATTCAACACAAGCCGAGCAAACAATTGAAGAAGAACTCAGGAAGGAAGAAATACAATCGCAACCTTCTCGGAAGGGGAAGGAAATCATGCAAGAACCACCGCCTGTGTCGAAAGCCAAACTTCCATTTCCTCAGAGATTCCGCACCGATATCGATAATGCCAAATACGACAAATTCTTACAAATGCTACGCCAATTACACGTCGATATGCCATTCATCGATGCACTTGGAGAGATGCCAAGGTATGCCAAATTCCTTAAAGATCTTCTATCAAATAAAAAGAAATTAGCTGAAATTGCTACTGTTGTTCTAGGAGAGGAATGTTCTGCTATATTGCATAAGAATGTGCCTAGAAAATTAAAAGATCCTGGAAGCTTTACTATACCTTGCAATATAGGAGGAACAACTTTTAATAGAGCCCTGGCAGATCTAGGTGCTAGCATCAATCTAATGCCCTTTGCATTATATCGACAGTTGAAGCTAGGAACCCTTAAGCCCACACGCATGAGCATTCAGTTAGCTGACCGATCTACTAAATACCCCAGGGGTATAGTGGAAGACGTTTTAGTCCGGGTTGATAAATTTATTTTTCCTGTGGATTTTGTGATCCAAGATATGGACCCAGATTTAGAGATTCCTCTCATCTTGGGCAGACCTTTCTTGGCAACAGCTAGAGCACTAATAGACGTGGGAGAAGGTAAACTTGTTATTCGTGTAGGAGACGAATCTGCTAGCTTCGACGTGACTAAAATAATGAAATATCCTTTAGATAGTGATGAATGCTTTTTCGTTGATTATGTGCATGATGAAATTGATTATTTGTGCGAAATACCTAAAGCTAAGAGGCATGATTTCAATTGGGAATGTCCCATAGGTGCTAAGAGTTGTAACGAAAGTACTTTTGAACATGAACTTAATTCTTTACATATTGCTTTACACCGAGAGGTTGATCGTTTTAATTTGCTTGATAATAACTGCGTTTCTGAATTTGTTGAGAATATAAACTCTATTGGAGAAGTCTCGGAGGGTATGGTTGCAAATGACGGTGATGAATTTGATGAATTAAAGGAGGAATATGATGATGAAAATAGGAACAGGAAAGAAGATGATGAAATAATGCATGAAGGAGAATTAAAACCTCTACCAGCTCATCTTGAGTATGCCTATTTAGGAATAGGGGAAGAATTACCAATTGTTATTGCTACAGACCTTTCAGAGAGATAAAAAGAACAACTGATAACAGTGCTGAAAAGAAACAAGGAGGCAATAGGTTGGAAAATGACTGACTTAAAAGGAATTAATCTGGCCATTTGCACACATAAAATTCTGTTGGAAGAAGGATCCAAACCAGTCGCACAACCGCAGCGTCGACTTAACTCGAATACATTTGAAGTCATGAAAAACGAGGTGATCAAGCTTATGGATGTTGGAATGATCTACCCTATCTCGGACAGCACATGGGTCAGTCTAACTCACGTAGTACCAAAGAAAGGAGGAATTACAGTCACTGAAAATGATAACAAGGAACTGATTCCTACGAGGAAAATAACTGGATGGAGAGTCTGTATCGACTACAGAAAACTCAACGAAGCTACCCGTAAAGACCATTTTCCATTGCCCTTCATAGATCAGAGGATTGAGAGAGTAAGCGGGTATGGCTATTACTGTGTCTTGGACGGAATGAGCGGATACTTTCAAATTCCAGTAGCCTTGGAGGATCAAGAAAAGACCACGTTAACTTGTCCGTTCGGTACGTTCGCCTACAGGAGAATGCCATTTGGTCTTTGTAACGCACCCGCCACGTTTATGCGATGCATGCTGGCTATCTTTGAAGATTTCATTGGCGATTTCATGGAAGTTTTCATGGACGATTTCACAATTTTTGGAAACACTTTTGAGGAATGCCTTGGAAATTTGGAAAAAGTTTTGGAACGATGCCAGCAAATGAATTTAGCTTTATCATGGGAGAAATGCTACTACATGGTCACGGAAGGAATTGTGCTTGGGCATAAGATTTCGAAAAGGGGAATTGAAGTCGACAGGGCTAAAACGGCAGTCATTGAGACCCTACCACCACCGCACAATGTTACATCTTTAAGAAGCTTCTTGGGACATGTAGGATTTTACAGAAGATTCATAAAAGACTTCTCGAAAATCGCAAGGCCATTAACTAAGTTGTTAGAAAAGGATGCCATTTTCGAATTAAACGAAGATGTTATGAAGGCATTTCAGAGTTTGAAGGATGCCATGGTACACACTCCAATCCTGGTAGGACCGAAATGGGATCAGCCCTTTGAGTTGATGTGTGACGCAAGTAATTTCGCTGTTGGAGTTGTGCTAGGGCAAAAAAACGATAAGAAATTTTAGCCTATCGCTTATGCCAGTCGGATGTTGACTAAGCCACAGCAAGCCTATACCACGACCAAGAAAGAACTGTTTGCAATTGTGTTTGCATTAGATAAATTCAGATCATATCTCTTAATGTCAAAGGTCGTTATTCATACTGATCATGTAGCCATCAAGTTCCTTATGTCTAAACCGGAAGCCAAGCCAAGGTTGATCAGATGGATTTTACTATTGCAAGAATTTGATGTAACTATCGTGGACCGAAAAGGAGTTGAAAATAGTGCAGCAGATCATTTGTCAAGGTTAGAGAATGAGAAAGGACATGATATAATTGGGAACGTGAATGAATATTTTCCAGAGGAAAAACTGATGGGCCTCTATCTCACACCTTGGTATGCGGATCTAGCTAACTATCTTGTAGGAAGAAAGTTACCAGAATTTTTAAATATACATGCTCGAAGGAAATTAATAGCAGAATCTCGCTACTACTTCTGGGACGAGCCGTATCTTTTCAAGGTATGCGCAGATCAAATAATTCGCCGATGCGTAACAGAGGCTGAAGGACATGAAATCCTTGGAGAATGCCATCGAATGGGCCATCACTCAGCTAACAGAACAGCTAGGAGAGCACTCGAAGCAGGATTCTACTGGCCCTCAATATTTCGGGATGCTCAAATCTGTGTTAGAAACTGTGACAGATGTCAACGAACTGGGAACATCACCAGAAAAGATGAGATGCCGCAGAATTACATACTTGCGTGTGAAATCTTTGATATATGGGGATTAGACTTTGCAGGACCATTTCCGGACTCCAAAGGTTTTAAATATATTCTTATTGCAGTAGACTATGTTGCTAAATGGGTTGAAGCAGAGGCACTGCGAAACAATGACGCAAGAAGTGTAACGAGATTTCTGAAAAGGTTGTTCACGAGATTTGGAGTACCACGAATTGTGATCAGCGATAGGGGGACACACTTCCGGAACGTACCCATGCGGAGATTACTCCAAAAGCAAGGCATACAGCACCGAGGAGGAGTGCCCTATCATCCTCAGACTACAGGGCAGGTCGAGAATGCAAACAGAGATATTAAAGCAATATTGGAAAAGACAGTATCTCGGCATAGAAAAGATTGGGTTGATAAGCTTAACGATGCATTATGGGCCTTCAGAACTGCTTATAAGACACCGATAGGTACCACTCCATACAGATTGGTATACGGCAAGGCATGCCAGCTTCCGGTTGAAATCGAACATAAGGCGTATTGGGCTATTAAGAAACTAAATGAAGACCTATTCACAGCAGGGCAGGAGCGAATGTTTCAACTGAATGAACTAGAGGAATGGCGTTTGTTGTCTTATGAGACCTCCAGATCTTACAAAGAACGATCCAAGTTTTACCACGACATCCACATTAGGAAAAACAAAGAATTCATTGAAGGAGATAAAGTGCTATTATTCAATTCTAGACTGCGATTGTTTCTTGGGAAACTTAAATCAAGATGGACTGGGCCTTATATTGTTACAAAAGTATTTCCTTATGGAACTTTGGAGATCATGCACCCTGAAAAAGGTTCTTTCAAAGTGAATGGCCACCAAGTCAAGAAATATTATGGAACGGAAAATACACAGGGGACGGTCCAGTGTTGCAGGCTAATACCCTGGGAAGATGAGTAGCACAATCTTCATGACAGTTTCGTCGGGCTAAAGACGTTAAACGTAGCGCTGACCGGGAGGCAACCCGTTATTTACCATGCTTTATTATTATCTTTACTTTATTATGTTAAAATAACAATCCAAGTTGAAATTCCCTATTTTTGTAGACTCCATACTTCCATGCAGATTTCGTTGCAGGAACATGAGAATCACCCATTCAAGCACTTTGAAGCAGTATAACACGGGATGCTTACTAGGTCATCTACCTCTTATCCCTTGTTTATCTATTCTTTGAACCTCATGTTTTCGTTTTAAAGTGTGGAAATATGCATGTTTTGTTGTTTCCTTCTTTTATCATATTCTAAGTCAACATCGAGGACGATGTTTGGTCTAAAGTGTGGAAAGAGCTGTGCTTAATGAAAATTTTAATTAAGAGCTCTATCTCATTTGTTTGAAAAATAATCAAACCACAAGCATGTGTTGTTATTCATTCTATCTTCGAAAAATGCTAAATCTGTGCCAAAAAGTTTACTCTTTGAATAACCTTGGAAGTACTCCTACCTTGACCTTTAAAAATTTTGAAAAAGTTGCATGCTTGTGTGGTATTCACCTCATATTGTGAAAAGACCTTAGTTAAGGATCTCTCGAAGTGGGAGTGTGCAACCCCTAATTTCAGAAAGATAAGATTAAGCGAAGCCCGGAATTGAATAATCATAGAATAGAACATGGGGCAAAAGGAGAGCTTACTGTGAGTATTGAGTGAAATATCCGTGTTTTCCTAAGAAAAAGGCATGAGGGGTTGTCAATTGGAGAAATGAGTAGAAAAGGCAATAAGGCCAATTCCCGAGATAAGATACGAGGAAAGCCATCTCGCTAGGTGGTGAACAACCATAGTCTTCTAATACACAAATGTTATCTGGAGTCGGTTGATCACTATAAAATGACCCTAGGAGATGAGAAAATTGAGATGAGGGAAGCCGCTTCGCTAGGATTCGAGCACCCATTGCACTGCCTTCGAAAAAAGCATGGAACTCCATGAGAAGTCGGGTTGCTTGACGATGTTACCCTGGGAAGTGAGAAAAATGAGTAACCGCCCAAGCCATTGGCGGAGAGAGGCCCATGGATCTATTTTCACTTACCTTTATGTTGGGTTTTGGCGATAAGGGAGGTCGATTGATTAGGTTTTGTACATCGTTCCCACTAGGGGGATCAGCTTAAAGCCCTTGCACAATGAGAGGTGAATGAAATTTCGGACTGTATGCTTGGAATTGTGAAAACTAACTAACTGTCCAACTTGTGACCTTGAGGGGTTTCGCTTTGTTTGAATATTCATAGCAGTGTATGACACATTTGTATCATTCCTTGAAGATATTGTGAAGGATTTCACATATCCTGGTAGATTGTATTTTGAATGAATGAGTAACTTTGAGCATATCTTTAGCTTAGATACTTTTGGCATCTAAATGAGAAGGTATTTGAATTGACAATTTGCTCGTGGACAAGCAATCTAAAGTGTGGAAACTTTGATAGACGCCAAAAGTAACTATTTTTCTATAACTTATTAAGTTGTTTTCTTGTTTAAAATAAGTCTTAAAGAGTGCAATTACGTGTTTTCATGCTATTTTACTAACAAATTGCAAATGAGTCTTGTGTGGAGTGTTTTGAAGAATACCACAGGAATGAAGGCCGAAATCAACCAAAAGGGAGCATAAAACCATTGAAAGGAAGAATCAATCCACATTGGAGCATACAAGACCAAACCGGAAACAACAAAAGGAAACGAAATGAAGAATCCACGCCCACGAGCCTCACATGCGTGTGAGCTGGCGTGGAATCTTTCCAGAGAGCTCCCACGCCAGTCCACACGCGTGTGGCAGACGTGGGGCGACACCATAAAACCTGCGCGATGTTTTAGTATTTAAGGGGCATTTCAGCTAGGCTTAGAGAGTCTTCTGTCACATTTTTCTATTCTACTTTTTAGGTTAGGTTTAGATAGGATTAGGAGAAGAGGAAAAGCTCCTTGGAGAAGAGAACTAGATCTCCATAGCCTTGAAGATCTTGTGGGTAACTTCTTTCATTAAAGATTTATTCTCTCTTTGGCTTACTCTTACTTTTCCTTTTTCCTTGAAGTTGTTTGCTTTATATATTGCTCTTGTAGATATGTTCTTCTATTTTGATGCTTTAATGATATTGAAGCCTATGAGACGCTAATCCCTAGGATAGGGACTAGATGGAATGGATGATTGGTGTTCATGATCTAAATTGATAATGTGTTTGATTTGTTTGGGGAATGTTGAATCTGTGTGTATGTTTTTGTATGATCTTGTTGGATCGAGGGCCCCGATCTCTCCAAGAGTATAGGATCATCTGTTTGGCGAGATATCGCAAAGAGATGTAGCCCACTATTCACATCTCCCGCTCTGAATCTGAGAAGATGAGATCCGGAGGGAACTTGTAGACAAGATGTTTGATAAAATTCCCCAACCGACTGAGGATTGGGAGCTTGAGTGTGACGCCACTCAAGACTATGTTTCGAGCTCCTTCAATCATGACTCAATAGAAATCAATACTCTACTTTACACCTCTAACCAATCTCCATGATATCTTAGCCCCATCCGCTTTTATTTCCCTTTGTTTATCTCTTTATTTCACTATCCCTTACCCTTTTAACAAACCCTTTTTATTAAAATTCCTTTGATCCACCTTAAGAGTTACTCCAAACCAACCAAGATAGCAAAGCCGTATATTCTCCTATTTGTCATCCACGAGAGATACGACACTCGGGGAGTTTATGACTCTTCGTTTTATCACTTCCACCCTTCACCTTCACTCACACTAAACCACAGCATCACTAGCCAATTTCAAGATCTAATTCGTCTCCTTCTGCGTTTCTTTCAGCCCGCGCCTCCGTTCCTACTTGGCATGATCGTGTCAGTCACCCGCATGTTCGTGTTCTTAGTTTTGTTTTACGTTTTTTTCAGTTAGTGGGCCTAAGTCTGTGTTTCGTTGTAATTTGGGTCATTGTAGTGCTTGTCAGTTAGGCAAGTCAACTCGTTTTCCATTATCTCGTATTGACTCTTATAGTTCTTTTGTGTTGGATTTAATTTATACTGATATTTGGGGTTCTGCTCCCATTTTATCCTCTGATGGTTATCGCTATTTTGTTATTTTTGTTGATGATCATTCGTGTTATACTTGGTACTATCCAATGAAACAGAAATCTGATCTATATGCAATATTTGATAAGTTTCGTGTCATCATGGTTGAGTGGTCTTTTAATTGCAAGATTAAGTCTATTCAGTCTGACTTAGGGGCTGAATATAAGAAGTTGCATTCCACTCTTGCTCTTTTAGGTATTTTCCATAGGCAATCCTGTGATTACACTCATGAGCAGAATGGCTGAGTTGAGCGCAAACACAGACACATTTGTTAAGACTGGTTTGACTCATTAATAGGATGCCTTCTCCTACGTTACATAACTCCACTCCTTATTTTCTTCTTAATGAGGCTTCTCCGTCTTATTCTTTCCTTCGGGTGTTTGGGTGTCTGTGTTATCCACATTTGCGTCCTTATAATCGTCACAAGATTTCTTTTCAGTCATCTCCTTGTATCTTCCTAGGTTACCCAGATTCCTTCTAGGGGTACAAATGCATGGAATTGTTGACTAATAAGGTTTATGTGTGCAGGCATGTTCGGTTTGATGAGACTAAATTTTTGTTTGCTAAGTGATGGTTGTAATTTAGTGGGAGGTGAATGTGAAGGTGGTAAAACGAAGAGTCAAGACTCCCCGAGTGTCATGTCTCTCAAGGATGGCGAATGGGAACCGAATATGTGTGGCATTTAGGATGTTGAAAGGTAAGAGTTACAAGAATCAAAGGGGAAGGTTTTGTTCATGGGTTGTTGAAGGTAAAAAGGGATAGAAAATGCAAAAGGTAAAAGGAAGGGGTGCATGCCAAAGTTAAGCTAAAGGATTGATTATCGTAGGTAGCTTGGAATTGGGTTTCAGGATTGATCTAGGGAGTCACGGTCTTTGTATTGAGTGGCGTCACACTCAAACTCTCAATCCTCATTCGGTTGAGGCATTTTATCGAACACCTAGCCTACCACTCCTCTCGAATCTCATCCTTTCGGATTAAGAGCGGAGATATAGATGAGTTGGGCTCGTGAGAGGCCGCTATCGCGCACACTCTCACTTCCACTCGGATTACTAACTACCCCGGCCGAAAATAGAAGCAAAGATTGAACAACATCATCCATACATTCATCAATCATACTCCCACAACACCAAGATCATAATATCAAATTGTAAGCATTAATCCATAGATCAACAAGGGCACACACACCCAACTACTCTACTTTAACATATTAAACATAAATATCAACAAAGAAACAAAACAAGAAAGTAAAGATTCAAACTTTATATTAAATGAAGAATGTTACCTAATGAAAGCTTTGAATCCACAAGATCTTCTTCTCCAAATATAATCTAAATCTATTCTAATGTTTTCCTCCCCAAAGGGGAAGAATTTGGAAAGGAAAATTAGATCTAAATTATTGGGAGTTTCCTCTCCTACCTAAGCTACATATCTACTACCTCATACCCTCAAAGGTCTGAAATAAGAAGCCTTATATAGGGGAAACAAAATAGGGGCAAGATGGACAATTTCCGTGCAGCAGAATTTAGGGCTGGTACAGGGGTTCTTGACGCGTCGAGCACCGAAGACATTTTTCCGCGCTTTTTCCACACGCGTGGTGGAGGTCGTGGGGAGTCACTGGAATGTTTCCACGCCCCTCCACACGCGTGTGAGGCTGCGTGGGAGGCTCCTACTTCATGGTTTCTCCATTTTTTGCTCAGTTTCGGCCTTAAGTCCTCCGTTTAGCTGTAAAATACCTTAAAAACGTCTTGCACACTCTCGTTAGAAGTTTTGGTCACATTAGAGTCTAAACGCATGATATTCTTATAAAATGGGTACTAAACCATACAATACTAGCCCTTAAATGACCCCTAAAATAAGCTATTCTTGGTGCTTATCACTAAGTCTGCTGAATAGGTACCCACACCACCGCGCCTTCTCCCGTAGGTTGAGTTTGTTCTTCAACCGTGCTCTGTTGATGCGCCTGCTCCTTCCCCGCCACTGACGGATTTGTCTACTGGTGTGCCAGTTGCTAAGCCGCGGGGCAGGCCGCGTGGAAAGTCTACTCGGCCCACGACTCGGCCTCATGCCATGGCTACTTGAAGTCGGTCTAACGCTCCTATTGCTGGTTTAGCTGCTCAGGTATGCCCCACTGATCGGACTTGCTACTCTCAGGCGATCAAACACTCAGAGTGGCATGAGGCGATGGATGAGGAGTTTAATGCCCTTCTACATAATAAGACTTGGTATTTGGTCCCATCAACTCCCTCTATGAATATCATTAGTTGCAAGTGGGTTTTTCGTACCAAACGCAAGGCTAATGGCTTGATTGACATGTATAAGGCCCGGTTGGTGGCGAAGGGGTTTAATCAGCTGCCTGGGCAGGACTTCTTTGACACGTTCAGTCTTGTGGTCAAGCCCACTACAGTCAGGTTATTTCTTTCTTTGGTTGTTTCTTCTGGTTGGGTTATAAGGCAGCTTGATGTGCACAATGCCTTTCTGAATGGGAATTTGTCTGAGACTGTTTATATGTGTCAACCGCCTGGTTATGCTGATTCCCAGTATCCTGACCATGTTTGCTTGTTGAGACGTTCTTTGTATGGGTTGAAGCAGGCACCCCGTGCTTGGTTCAATCGATTGCATGATTTTCTATTATCTATGGGTTTTGTCCCTTCCAAGACGGATGTTTCTCTTTTTCATTGCTCTGTGGATTCTGGTTTTATGTTTATCCTAGTGTATGTTGATGATATCCTTGTTATGGGTAGTAGGCAGGACCTAGTGGATTCGTTGTTGGCTTAGTTATTTGCTACATTTAAGATACGAGATCTTGGAGAGCCTGGGTTATTTCTTGGTATTGAGATGGTGCGGTGTGGTGATGGTTTGCTGCTCTCTCAGTAGCGATATAATCTTGACATCCTGAAACGTGCAAGCATGTCTGATTGCAAACCCTTGTCTACTCCTATTTCTTTGACTAGGTCCCCTACTCTACAAGCAAATCCCTATAATGATCCTACTAGGTATAGGGGTCTTGTTGGGGCCCTGCAGTATCTTACTGTTACTCGCCCGGATCTCTCCTTTGCGGTTAATCTGCTATGTCAGCATATGCATGCACCTACGGTTCAACACTGGGAGCAGCTGAAACGGGTCATTCGGTATGTCCAAGGCACTCTTCACTATGGGCTTTGTGTTCGGTCGTCATCCTCCAGGGAGCTGCATGCATTTTTTGATTCTGACTGGGCTGGATGTCCTGATGATCGTAAGTTCACGAGTGGGTTCGCTATGTTTCTTGGGTCTAATCTCATCTCCTGGGTCTGCAAGAAACAAAGGACAGTTGTCTGGTCTTCTACTGAAGCTGAATACAAGGCACTTGCAGATGTATGTGCTAAGGTAACATGGATTCTATCTCTCTTGCGTGAGCTTCGCGTTACTGGTGTTTCGGTTCCCAAGTTGTGGTGTGACAACCTTGGTGCTACCTATATGTGTGTCAATCCAATCTTTCATGCTCATACAAAGCATGTGAAGATTGACTATCACTTTGTTCGAGATAAGGTTGTTGCTAGTGAGATTAAGGTGAACTTTATTTCCACAAAGGATCAGCTTGCTGATATCTTCACCAAAGCTCTTCCTGGTCCTAGATTTACTCTTTTTAGAGACAAGCTACAGGTTGCTAGTATGCCCTGTGCTTGAGGGGGAGTGTTAAGACTCTATGTCTTTGAGTCATGTTGTGATTCACTATCATATTTCTCCTATACCTCTACTTGTGTATATTTATATATTCTCTCCGACTTTGTAACATGTTGTTGTTGTTGGTCAATATAATTATACGTTCTCATCAGGAGCCTTAAAGAGTCTCAAGGCTCCTATCTACATTTCCTACAGCGGATGGTTGTCTGACGAGTTTCTAACTACCCACAACTGCTACTGTTGTAACACCCCCAAAATTCTTAACTCAAAATAAAGAACTTTCTTACTAAAAATACTTAATATAATGCGAAAAAGAAATCAAAACTTAAAAATAAAAAAAATAAAAAAATAAAAACGAGGTCTTACCGCCACGTTTGGGATACCAACTAGACCCAAACACACAGGCTAAAAGGAGTCCATATATCTACAACATTTATGTACAATCCAATGAGCAAATCTACAATTCTACATCATTAAATAACTTTAGGAATTCTAATCCACTAATAATTTTATACAACCGGAATGAGTTTTTCTATTACCATCCTCGAGATACAACGCACTCTTAAAATTAGTCACTTACTTCAGCCTGAAAATAAGGTTTCAAAACACAAATAACATTAGCATAAAAATGCTAAGTAAGGTTCACTTTGCCTTGTAAAATAGATACATTTTTAGTTAGAAAATAAGTATATATACTTTGTAAATAGGTCTTTAGTATTTAAATAAACCACTATTTTAGAAAGCATTTAGCTAGAGTCTTTGAAAGAGCATTTTCAAAAGGATTATAAAGCGCTTTTAGACAATATCCATCAAGTAAGGACGCTTTCAAAGAAAGGGTTTTCAAAATACTTTAAGCCAACACTGAAATGAAGGAGATGATTTTTCAAAATAAGGGAGGAAATCCAAGAAGCTTAACTCACACCAAAACCACGAGTTTTTCCCAATTAAAGATTTAGTGTCAAATCCAACATAACATACAAACACCTTACTAAGGTAAGGTTTCACCAAAGTTGACAATTACTCTAAGTAACCCAACCTAAATAAATATACATATAGGTATATAACTTGCTAAAATAGTTTTAACTCAGCACCATATATAAAGGTTATAGAACTCTCCCCACATAGTTTATTTCCAAATATAAAGTATGCACCCAAGCTATAATACAATATACTCGAGATAATTCCATATTTCATATAGGTTAATAGATTTATCAAGATAATAGTACTCGAGATAATTCCATATTTCTTACCCTCGCTTTGTAGTCGGGTCGGGGTCAAACGGTTCGGGTCAAATATCCTGCAGTCAGTCAATATTTTAGGCATATATAAAGGCCATTAGTCTATGAAAGAGGGGGCTTTTTTCCCTTCTCTTCTTCCCTCTAGAAGACCCAAGGAATTATACTGTCTACCCTCTCGATATTACTCAAGAGCAATGAATAAAAGGGGGATTTGAGAGCTTATTTAGGGATCCACATTATACTTTACATACGGGTTTATGCATATTCTGTACATTGGAGCGTATTGAAGGGAATAAACACTATCAGTATATATAGATAGGGAGTGATTCATATCATAGGTAATATATCTCTAGGTATTATAACCATGGTTCATCATACTCAAAATATAGTATAAGTATCAATAGCCTTTCAAGACAGAATACTCTCTCAGAGCATTTCCAAAATATGCATAAGTGTGGAGGATCCTTAAAATAGTATTTCTCAATAAAATATTTTGCATCCAATGTTCATTTCAAGAACATAACATTTCCAATGATTATTTCCAATACATATCGATAAGTTTATAATTGTTCATATTTATACCCCACATCTACCACATGCTTAGCCGCATTTTGCTTATAAAGTGTCACAATGGTGTTCAAAATGATCCTTATTTTGCTCATTTGATCAAGTAGGCACAATTCATCATCTTTGATGAGGAGAGGTAAAGGGTTTTGGAGCATTTTGAATGCATTTGGAGTCAATGAGAGCCAAATATGAAGCTATGGAGATGGATGTAACACTTCTAAGGAAGCCTAAGATTGGTTTCAATGGTGTTGGTCATTTGGGCAAACCAAAAGAAAAGGGAAGCAAAAGATCAAGGAGTTGCAATTCTCGCACTGCACGTCAACGTCTTAGTATTTTACCATATCTCAGCCTAGGAATGTCTAAATGAGGTGATTCTTGAGCCATTAGAAAGAAGACTCTAAGGGCTACAACTTTCATGATAACTATAAACCCGAAATCAAAAGAAAAAAAAAGGGGTTAAAATCAGCCTGCAAACCGGACATTTGTCGTAGGAGGACTCTCGATGCGTCGAGAAGAGGCAGAATGCAACCGTTTTTGCTCTGAATTAGCTCGACACTTTGAGAACCCCAGATCTACAGATTTTCAACCCGCCCCTACTCCTATTTACTTCAGTTTTCACTCATTTATCCCTGGTTTTTGACCCCGTTCGAACCCTAGACACTTTCTTTCACTTCCTTTCATATTTTTAAGTTAGATTAGGCTTAGATTTAGGTTCCTAAACATATTTGAAGCTTATATTGAAGGGTTCAACACTTGGATTTTAAGATTTACCATCCATTTCACTAGAGATTTTTCTTTCCTTTATTCTCTTTCTTTTGCATGAGTAGTTAGTTTTTGGGGTTGAGTTAGAGTTGTAATATCTATCTTGATGCTTAATTTGTGATTATTGCAAAAAGGGGAAGAACTCTAACCTAAGTTTCATTGTTTTTGTGAAGGTTTTGTGTTTATATATTGCTTATGATTGATGTACACATTCATTGGCATGTATTTGGAGTCAACGAGAGTTGGGTAATGAATTCAAGCCACCTCTTGCTTAAACCCAATTTGCTTCTATGAAAATAGGGAAAATTAGGGGTTTAAGATACTAATTGTGCTTGAAGAACTTGGAGTTGATTCACCACGAAAGTGGGGCAATTCCTTGTTCTAATCCTTGTATATTTGCTCACATGAGTGACTTATAGACTAGGATTCTTATGTGCATTCCCGCTTGATTCTTGGTTATTTGTTTTCCCTAATCCCATAGTTTGTTAAAGCATCTAGATGATAATGTTCCCTAACTTGAGTACTATTTCTTTATTTTGTATTTATCTCTTGTGCATATGTGTTAGTCTAAACATTTCCTTAAACTTGTTGTTTGCTTAGCTTCTAGTGTATTTCCTTATGCTAGTGCCTAGTTGCTTAAGATTACATATTATGTGTCATAACCCCTAATCCCCTGAGGACGACATTTCACACCCGTACACTCACCATCACTCATTTTTGTTACATCACATATATAATATAAGTATGGAGGAATACAAAACTCATCTTTTCTCATAAACATTTTCACAACATAATATAGATATGGATGAACTTATAGCATCATATAGTTTTACTCATCTCAAAGCATAGACTTTCTCGAAAATCATTCTCAAAACACACACACACACACACATATATATATAGGAGTGCATTAGTGCATTCAAGTGCGAACTACTCGCACAGGAAAGAAGTGAGAACGCATGTCTAGATAAAAAACACTTATTTTTTAAAAAAATACAGTGGCATTTCCGTAAATAATTGAACATTGAAATGCAAGTAAAATGTATTACAAGTGCAAGTAGTAGTTTCATAGAGTAAACCTAACTGCAAGTAAATTGAATTATAAGTGCAAGTAAATTGAATTATAAGTGCAAGTAAAATGTATTACAAGTGCAAGTAAAATGTACACTGAGCATCAACACTAAATGCACCTAACGTTATAACTAGTTGCACCTAATGTTATAATTAGGTGCACATAGGTGCACGAATGTTAACAAGGTAAATTACTTGCACTTTTTACTTGCAAATTTGCACCAGCTACTTGCACTTATAACAAATTTACTTGTATCAAAGTTTGAGTTATTTATGAAAATGACACTGCGTCATTTCTTTAAAATTACACCTAATTCATTGATCTGGACACATGGACGGTTTTGACTAGTTCTTATTTTTCTCTTGGGTGAGAGTTCTCACCTGAGTGCCATAGGATTAGAGTAGATAGACGGATTAGATCTAAGAAAATTAATGAGTTAATACCTCCAATGGTCCTCCAAGTATTATCAATTTACCAGCTGTGGTCCCTCGACTTTTAAATGACCTCCAATGGTCCTTCAAGTTTTAAAAAATAACCACCCGTGGTCCTTTTAGGACGTCTCGTGGTCATTTTGAACTCTTAATAATTAGGACCATGGGTGGTTATTTTTTAAAACTTGGAGGACTATTGGAGGTCATTTAAAAGTCGAGGGACCACAGCTGGTAAATAGCTAATACTCGGAGGACCATTGGAGGTATTAACTCAAAATTAATTGATTAAGGAATCAATACTAGTGTTAGAGATGGTAATTATGGGAATCCATTTAGATGCTAATTACGGAATTTTTGTTTTTGTTTTGGAGATTACACCATAATTGAGGAAGTGTAAGTATGGTAGGATTGGACTACCTAAGTGTGTGTGCATATGTGTGCGCATGAGTATGTACGGTGGGAAATGTTAGTGTGTGAATATGTGAACAAACTGTTTGATGCCAGTACTCATACAATAGGTGACTACCAATTGAGGGTTTGATGTTCCGGGTGTGTGGACATTATTATTGATGTGTGTGCGCCAAGAGTTAAACCCATAGAATAGAGCCTTTACATAGGGAAAGTTTATTAAAATCATTAAATTGACTTAAATTGTGTGTTTAACAGTGACGCGGGAGTTATGTTCTAATGGCTACAGATTGTGGTTTGTATTTTTTAATGCACAATGTTATGTGTTAATACAGAAGATGAATAACGTGGACACATTGTTACAGTAATGATCCACACAGGTTATGTTAGGGGGAAGTAGTGTGCACGCATGAACTGACGGATGAATTACTACTATGGAATCGAACACTACGCAAAAGCTGATTTGGGCAGAATATAACAAGTTAGGAGTGCGACAGATGTTATACTGTTGGCGGAAATGAACGGGTTAGGAATGTGACGTACTCGAAAAAAGTTGGGAGTAAATTGTCCAATATAAATTTGTATGGTCTGTAATACATAGGCAAACGGGGGAAACACACAGCAACACTCATATTTACACGTAAACTACATGTATTCTCAACAGTACAAAACACGTAATGCGTCGGCACACACTTGCATGCGACGACTGTGCACATAGATTGACATTAAAGAAAATGGGATTGTAATAACGAAAACCATAGTCTAAAAGGAATGAAGTAAATTCAAAGTATTAAATGACCAAGGTATATACAACATTGCGCTGGAACCAAACAATTAGACCATAAAGATAGCGTGAATATAATTATAGATTGATAGAAGTATTCCACAACCTGAGCACAAAAAATAGTCAGACCAAAAAATGGGAAATAACTAGTCTAGACAATTGCATGTAAGATCATCCAAAAAACCGTAGTGGAAAATGCATGTTTACATAGTAGAAAGAGGAGCAGAGATAGACTGGTACGCCCGACATAGGTTCCGTGATTTGTGCGCATTGAAGTTCGACATTGTTAGTTCCTTCATGTACTGCAAATCTGCAACCTAAGTTTGTGCAGCATTCTAGTGTCCCCCTTAAGAAGTCTACAATCCTACTTGGAGATCCGCTGGCCTATATATGTCTCCATGTGACGCATAAGATAAACTCCACAATTGGTCTTATTCTTTGAATTCGATAGGACATTTGCAATTGCTTAATATCCAAACCAGTACAAATAGCCGACCTCCCATGATTAATAAGTCTACAACTCAGGGAGTATATCCTTCTACACAAAGAATTAAGGAGACATTCAACTTCTTTGATGTTGGATCAGAGTCATTATCAATGATCTCATAACAATAACAAAGGAAATCAAAACACAGTAGGAAATAGTGATCACAACGAAGAATGGGGAAAAATATGCACCGGATAAATCCAGGAAAAAAAAAAGGTACATCAACTACCTAATGAAACGTTGTGTACACACTTAAAAAACACTATGGGCATGCAGTCCAAAAAATGTGTGTTGTGACATGTAAATAACAAACAAAAGACATCTAAAATAGATAAAAAGAGACACTTAAAGGAAGACAAGGGACATGGCATGGAAACAGTTAAGCAACAAAAGAATCCAAAAGCAAGACAATGGGACATCAGGATACATGCTCACACAAATACAAGCAACACACATTATTAGAATCACAAAAAATCCTTGAAAAATCCAAAGCACACAACATCACGCAATCGCGCACACATTTAAAAAAAAGGTGAGAATGTTTACAGATACTTTCTTGAAAAGTCTCATTAGCAAACTCCTTTAAAAAAGTAAAAAACACAGCACCCATTTAATAGAAACCACAACACGGAACTTTGGACTTCTTACTTGGAAAAAAAACAATAATATCCACCCATGCACACAGATAACCACTAGCCGAGCTATAGTGACCACATACAATGCAAACCAACAAAATTTTAAAAATTAACCCATACTACAATAACCTACAAGAAAGCACATACCCATACCAAATCATGCACACAACTATTTAAGAACCTAATACTTCCAGAGTAAGACAATGAATAATTAAAACAACAATGTGCATTATATACCAAAATACATGCACTACCATAGCTAATTAAATAAACACATTGCAACAATGAGAGAAATGATGCACACACTATTTATGACCTACACACACAACATTTTCAAGAAACAAGTGACAAAAACAAAAATAGCTACCCCCATATGCAAAAGAGACATAACAAACTCCGATCCTAACCCACACCCCAACCTAAACTCATATTTCTCCATACTTAAAACACCCTGAACCAACCCCTACCCTACCAACAACTAAAATTCTAAAAGTAAAAAAAGAACTCCAATTCCCGAACTAAAATGGCTACCAACTAGACAAAAAACATAAGAAAACAAACATTACGAAACTAAACACAAAATTGACAATGGTAACGAATAACAAATTAAACCCTAATCAAACTAGTAAACGGATTTAACCCAAAAAAAAAAAAAAAAGGCAATAAACCACTACGCATACAAATTCTAGTAAAAAATCCAGCAACTAAACCACACCTACCACCACACAAATTAAAAGTCGACTAAGCTAACGAGAAACATTCATAAACCCACAAAAAAAAGGGACAAAACTACAATGATGAAACTAAACACAAATTTGAGAATAAAAAGAAACAAAAAACACAAACCCAATCAAACTAGTTGTAAGTGCAATATATATAATGCACATTAGTGTTGGCGTGATTATTTGAACAAAACCTTAGATTATTTATTTTATATTTTTGTTGTTAGTGGTTGACGTTTTCAAGGCCTATGAAGCTCCAACAGAAAGCTGCTTTTGTTATGGGTGAATTTAATTATGTGGACCATATTATTTCT
>CM008341.1:31932259-31943516 GCA_002525835.2 Ipomoea batatas | reverse complement strand
TATATATATATATATATATATATGCGGATTGTTGCCCAGCAAGGAAATGAGAAAGCTTCGCAGTCGTCCACGTGTCCACCTGTAATACATTTTAAATTACTTGCACTTTAGCACATATTTTCACTTACAAGTGCAAGTAATTTACCTTGTTAACATTTATGCACCTAGGTGGTGCACCTAATTATAACAATAGGTGCACCTAGTTATAACTTTAGGTGCACCTTGTATTGATG
This sequence comes from Ipomoea batatas, assembly GCA_002525835.2. Classification (NCBI taxonomy): domain Eukaryota; kingdom Viridiplantae; phylum Streptophyta; class Magnoliopsida; order Solanales; family Convolvulaceae; genus Ipomoea; species Ipomoea batatas. Next base: position 31,943,283 of record CM008341.1, on the reverse strand, counting down.
CTCAGTGTATAATTTATTTGCACCTGTAATACATTTTACTTGTACTTGTGCACCTATTTTCACTTACAAGTGCAAGTAATTTACCTTGTTAACATTCATGCACCTAAGTGCACCTAGTTATAACGTAAGGTGCAACTACATTTGGACATGTGGCGCGCTTCGAATCGTTCTCAATTCTGTCCTAGGCGGGTGATTCTCACCTAAACGCGATTATATATATATGACTCCTATGCAAAGTGTTGTTCATGTGAAAAATATGGAGAAATCTTAACGATAGATTGCTATTAATCAGTTAGACCAAAATAAATGTGAGCTCCGATCACTTTTAAATATTAATAAGAGCTTTTTTTTATATTTATAATAATCTTCATAACCATTTTTTTAACCATCCTCTATGGCATCCTTTGCAAATCTAATGTTTCCTAATCGCCATTGTTATCTTTTCACAACTTTTTTCTGATTTCTCTGTTACTATACAGAACGCAAAATTTGTGGACAAAAACTTGTTGATTTAAATATAAAATCGAAACGATAAGAACGAAAACTTGATGTTAAATTTGTATACTTGTGATCATGCGTAGTTAATTTGTTATCGATTGGACATTGTGTTCTATTATCAAAATCTCATTGGACACTTAAACAAAAAGTGCTTAATCCGAATCATTTATGCTAACTCTCCTCTTTCCCATGAATCCGAAAATCGGGTTCTTGCAACCCTCAAGTTTCATCAAGAGTTAATGGATGATTTATCGGCCAAAGAATCAAGGCAACTTCTTACACTAGCCCGCAATGTCATCGCCGAACCGTGGCCTCTACCCGAATCCAAAGCTAGTTCGGAAGAATTTGACGAGGAAGCTCTTCAGGCATCGCTCCAAATTCTGAAAAATAGTTCCCAGCCTATGGTAACATCTACTCCTCTTCTCTTAGAGGGTACAACCTCCGTACCTACGTCTAGTTTACCTGTTTTTTCGGTTAATATTCCTCGTTTTCGTAGCTCTCATATCCCGTTTGTTGGTTCTATATCTGCCCCGTTTATGAGTTCTTCTATGTGTTTTTCTGATTCTATATGTGTTACATCTTTACCTGTGGCTGGTTCTGCTCCCTTGCTTGCATCATCATCTGTTTTGCATATCTAAATCTGCTCCAGTTTGTGTGTCCGAGTCTTTACCCGTGTCTGTCCCATATGTGTCGTCTCTGTTCGTTTCTGAATCTGTTCCAGATCTGTCTATCTCTCAGTTTAGTGAGTTTCATATTCGTGATGTTGCCCAGTATGTTGATCAACAAGGTGAACCTGTTTCGGGGTCTGCACTGTCCATACCTGTGTTAGTTGTTGTTCCCAGTGTCTCTGTTTGCGGTATTTCTTTTGCAGGTACTGAACCTGTGTCTGAATCGATTGCTCGTTCCTCCAGAGAAAAAAATCCTATTATCTCCACAAGCAAAAGGAAGCTAGATGATTCTGATGATGTGATGTTTGTGTCTGAAACCCGAGCCAAGAAAAAATCTAAACCTTCTGTTTCTGTCAGGATGACACGGTCACACACTGGCTCTGTGCTACCTAAGTCTGAGCCTCCTAAGTCTGCTCCAAAATCTGCTCCAGCCTCTTCAATCAAGAAGACAAAATCTAATACCTTCCAACCGGTGTTGCTGCATTCGGTTTTAGCCGAAGATTGGAACACGAATTGGGGTCGGTCTTTGTTGTTTGAAAGAACTGTTATTGAGGATGATCTCATTGCAAACTGCAATATTATTTCACTTCTTCGGGATCAAAATATGCTGCACAATGTTCAGAGCATCGGCCCGTAGTCACCGTGGCTTGTCCCCGAGTTCTACACAAATTTGCAAGAAGATGCTAATGTTTCGGGTTCTGCTCACTTCCATGAAATTTTCATTCGCAACAAATGGTATTCTATCAGCCCGGCATCTATCAACAAATATCTCAACCGCTCCTCTTCTGATTCTATGGTCACTATAAGTCTCAACACACTTGCGGGAATCCTCACACACAATCGGGTGGTTGAATTGCCTAAAACCGGTCTACAGTCACAAAATTTAACTGTTGTGTACTCTGTCCTTGTGCGATTGGCTGCTACAAATTGGTTACCATCCGTCAACGCCAATCTAGTATATGAAAAGATGGGTTTTTTGCTATACAAAATTCGAAACAACCTTGATGTTGATCTTGGATCTGTCATATTCTCACATATTATGTCTTTTACCAAGAGGAAGAAAGAGGCCAAGGTTTATCTCCCGTACCCAAGTCTCATTTATGGCCTTCTGACTGCTCAAGGCTTTACACCGTATGATCATGAACCAGTTTTGGACAATGAGCATTTTTATCGTGTTGATCTGCGCCTGGCTCAGGGACACCATCATGATGATCGTGCCACTCTCACAGCTTCTGCTTCGGCTCCGGGTTCTTCTACTGCACGCTCTACTCCTTTGCCTCCTCCAGCGGTGGTCATGCACCGACAGATGGCCAGCTCTATTGAAGCTTCTCTAACCCTTCTTCGGACATCTATTGCTGCTCAACAAGATGCTGGGACTGCCTTAGAATGTACCCTTCTTGATCACTACCGTGAAATTACTCGATTGGAGACTCGACATGCTACCATCCTTGCTACTCAAGCTCATACTGTTGACTCTGCTGGCTCTTCTTCTGACTCTGATTTGGATGGTGATGACACTGATTCTGGTTCTGGTTCCCCGACAGCCCACTAGATGTTTTGCCCTTTGCCAAGTTATTTGCCAAAACAGAGGGAGAAAAGTTGTATGCTAGACATAGGGGGAGTGATGGTTTGAGGGGGAGAAATTGGTTATTGGACATGTTTTTGGTTATGTTTTTGTTGGTTGGTTGATGATTGCTACTGATGCTATGTTTTGTTGGTTGGTCGTAACGTTTTACTAGTTGGTTGATGACTGCTACGGATGTTGATGATGTTTGATGTTTTGGACTGCTTTGGTTGGTAATTATTGGTAATAATTTCGTTTGCTCTTGCTTAGTATTTTTTTGATTCGTACTCTATCTTGGTTGTTATCTCAGCATAGCTTTTGGGTTAATATATTTGGCTTTATCTATATGATGGCTTTTTGATACAAGTATGACTGGACATATCTCTCCTTTATGTGTCTGCCTTATTATGTTCTGTCAAAGCTGAAAAATGGTTGTGGGTTTCAAGGATGATCTTTTGATACAGTGGGCTTTGGAACACGTCTTGCTTGTGTTTAGGATCTGTTTGTAAACAAATATACCTGTGGCTTTCTATAATAAAATGTGTGTTATGTTTGTTTAGCCCAAGGTATTTTTGTATGATAGGTTTTGTCAAATAATTGCCAAAGAGGGAGTTTGTAAGTGCAATAATATATATAATGCACATTAGTGTTGGCGTGATTATTTGAACAAAACCTTAGATTATTTATTTTATATTTTTATTGTTAGTGGTTGATGTTTTCAAGGCCTATGAAGCTCCAATAGAAAGCTGCTTTGGTTATGGGTGGATTTAATTATGTGGACCATATTATTTCTAAGGGAGAGTTTTTAGTTTTTTGTTTGGGAAAGAGGTTGCGTGAGTTACTATTTAAAAGAAGTCTCATGAAGCTTAAAAGAAAACTTTCCTATTGAGTTTTACGAGACATTGAGCTAAGAGTTCTTTCACACTATTCAAGTAGTATTCGTGATTTTCCTTGTTCGGTTCTTTGGTTCATGAGCTGGTGCTGATTCAGAATATTAAGGCTGCACGAATCCAATCACGTGAAGATGTTTTGAAGATTATTTTGATGAATGTTGATGTAGTAGGTTTTGGACCGTATGTATGTTTAGCAATTCATCTCCCTGTAATCTTGGCAAACATCTAGTGGAATGGCTGTCGTGGGTGCCCCGCAGACGTAGGAGATTTGGCTCCGAACTGCGTAATCATTTGTTGTGTCCTGGTTTTACTTTCTTTGTCTTTTATCTCTTTATGTTTAAATCAAACTAATTAAAGGATAAGATAATTTGTTCTAAAATTAAGTAGAATCCTAAGGCTTCGTACATTCAAGATTCACGATTATCAATTTCACTAGTAAACGGATTTAACCCAAAAAAAAAAATCCTACGCTTACAAATTTTTGGCAAAATCCATCAACGCGACCACCCCCCCCCCCCTCCTCACAAAGTTGACAACGTTCATAATCCCCAAAAAAACGATAAGATAAACACAATACACTATTAAAAAATTGCGAATACCGGTAAAAGGGGGAAAAATACCTCGATCGTTCTCCCGAACAGGTGGTCCCCGACGCTTGGCTCTACTACGATCCCCGCCGACGACCATTGCTAGGTGAATAATGACGAGCGAATGAAGACACCACGATGCGAGGAAACGAACGGCATCATCTAACGGACCTACGAATGGAGAAAGATACAAATGAATCAACCCAAAAATACCGGGCGCCTGGTTACTACATATCGGATCCCAATAAGTTACTCAAAATTAAAATGCCAAAAATACCTCACACCAATAATAAAAGCTGCCGAATGGAACTAAATAGTCAAAAAATCAAGCACAAATCCTACCCGTCCAAATCTAAGATCCAACGGCGCCTATAAGTCCACACGTTTTTATTTTAAGGGGTGTTTTTACCTGAATATAAATCTATATAAATCTGTATATATATATATATATATATATATATATATATGTATGTATGTATGTATGTATGTATGTATGTATGTATGTATATGTATGTATATGGTGAAAGGGACGAAGGTTCTTAGATCAACTAAGCCCTAGTGACACGATAATCCACTCTACCGGACACTTCGCAAGTTTGTCCCTTTCGTGAGATAAAGGACTAAAACCTTAATTGTGCACACCCTCTAATGGGCTTCCCCCACCCAAAAGGGTAGTAACTAGTCCAAGTAGCCCAAGATGGTTTCTACCAGGCTACTCCACATATGATAGATATCTATGATGCTTTCTACCGGATACAAACAAACTAATTGGAGACAGAGCTCACCACTACACAACCATCCATTATCATCACATCTCATATAATCACTCATAATATAGTATGCATATACATCTTTTATAACATAACACATTTTTATATACAATTCCTCACAAAATAATATAAGTCCTCCAAAAATAGATTTTCATAATAATATATTTTTTATCTTCCAAATAGAATACATACATGTACATATTTCTAAAATAGTATTTAACCTCCATATTAGAGAGAGTATATATATATATATATATATATATATATATATATATATATAGGATTTGGATCCAGTGAGATCACCTCTTTTAGACGAGATCATGATATTCAATCATGATCATCTATTAGCTTTTTTTAATGGTACAGATTTGATGTGGGTTTTTAGATTATTTTATATAATTATGGTATAGAGAGGGGTTGTCTAGTCTTTTCGCAATTTTATTAATTTATTACCAATTTTAAATTAGATGTTATTTGGAGTTGTTTCCTTATGCAATTAGTCCACACAACCGATGCAGCTCAAACGTTTGTCTTCCGTCTTATTCCTCTCCGCAAAACCCAATCATCTCTGTCTAATTCCTCTCCATGAACGACATCAGTCTGTGCATACCAAAGAATCTCCATGGCTGGTTCGGTTCTTCTTCCAGGCGGTCCAAGCAGCTTATGAGGAATTCGTCCGTGGTGTTCCAGGTATTCCAATTTTAACTTGGTTTTGTTTTTTTAAATAATTCGTATACATGTTGTTTGGGATGTGTTTTTATTTTTGTGGTTTGAGTTTTGGTCCGGTTTTGGGTTTGGACAGGGTGGGGGTGCGGCGGTGAGTGTCGTGGTGTGTTATGGTGCGGCGATGTGTGTTGTGGTTATGGCGGTGTGCGGAAACATTATATTACTTGAGATGCCAGCAAAAACACTATATTGATATCTTCTCACGTCATCAAGTGATAAGGAGAGATTAGGACAGCGATTTACCAAAATTAATTAGAATATAGGGTTTTGATAGTCTAAGCTTGATGGCTTCCTGAGACAGTAGAGTGCATATCCGGATTCATGATGAGTTCCAGGTCTCAATTATTGATATTAGTGATTGTTTATTACTATTGATTGAATTTATCAAATAACTTACAGCATTTTAAGACAATTTGGTAATATTCTTCCACAAAATAGCACTGGTGATTAATTATTTTTATTTATTGATAAGATAGCTTATAACATTTAGAACAATTTGGGTCTGTAAATTTTAGTTATTAAGTGTGTGCGTTCAGTCTGTATGTGTATTTGTTTCGTCGGGTTTGTACATTTTAGTTATTAAGTGTGTGCGTTCAGTCTGTATGTGTATTTGTTTCGTTATTTCATGGTTGGTGGTGTGTTTTACCTCGATGCATGTTACTTTACAAGAAGCAATGGTATTTAATAGTGAAATAGTATTTGTATTTTTTATTTGATAATTGCTTATTTTTATTTTTACTATTCGCATTGTTTTTTTCCTTTGTATTTACAATATTTTTTGGGGGGTTGGTGTGTGTGCGTGGTAGTGTGGGTGGGTGTGTAAATGAATAGGTGCTCTTCAGTTCATAATTTTCCGGCATTTGGGTGAGTGGGGGTGGGGGGGTTTCTCAGGCTTTAGGGTTTTTTGGTGAGGTGTGTGCATCTTAGTTGCGGAGTTTGTGTGCGACCACAGGTTGATGACCGGCTCCATCTTTGATCTATGGCTTTCTATTTTTTCTTGCTTGGATTTTTTATTTATAAATTTTGAAATGTAATTTTAAAAAATTAATTTCAATCATTGGGGCGGAAAAGATGGAAACACTGAATAAATAAAGATGGAAATTAATTTTTTATGATATTTTCCCGACTTTGCTATGCAGGGTGTTACTTATTATTTTGTGTGTGAATTATTATTGTTTGATGTGTGTGTTCTATGTGAAATATACCTATAATGGGCAAAGCGTGTGCGTTCAGGGTTATTTTTATTGTTTAATTAATGTGTGTGCATCAATGTTGCGAAGTGTGTGCGTTTAAATTACCAAAATGTACAGAGTTTTGTTTTTATGATTACTCACAGTTCTACATGAGTTTGCCATGAAACTTTTTTATTAATGTGTGCATCAATGGCTAATAGTGTGTGTTGGTTGTCTAAGCTATGTCTTTGCAAAGTAGGTTTTACCATATTTGTCATTTCCACGTGTAAATGGTTTGTGCATACTGAATCCATCTTGTATAGTGTTTGCAGTTGACCCATTTTGTGGGTGCGTGATTTTTGCAATGCTGCACATCGAGACGTGCATTGGCCTAGAGCTCTTTAAGTGGGATTGTGACCTACGTAAATGAGTTTGAAGTGTTTGCAAGGACTAAGGAGGTATTTCATGTGGGAGATTCTAATGTCGAATATCATCCTGAACTGCATGATCAACCATAAGTGTGGAAGTAGAATATGTGGGCATAATTGTTTGATTACCACGTGCATTTTGTTTCATTATTTTTCTTGTTTTATTACCACATACATATTCCAGGTTATCATTTTATTGGTTTTGAGTTGTTTTTAAAATAGTTCTTGGAGTTATTAGGTGTGTCCGTGGATACTTGAGACAAGTGTTACAAGTATAAAATTTAAGCATGCAGTCTAGAAAAGACATGTATTCCTGAATTTAAGAGTGATTTTCAGCAATTCAACTAGCATTGGATATAGAAATTTAAATTTCAAAATTTAACAAGTGCCTTAATTTACAACTAAAAAAGAAAGGAATAAAAAATTAACAAAGGGTATAAATATAAAAATGTTAAAAACTTAGGGCTCAATAAGTTGCGGTGTCCAATTAAGTTGCCATTTTAATAGTTTTGAGTTGTTTTAAAATAGTTCTTGGTGGTGAGATGTGTGCGAGGGAGTTATTGGGTGTGCTAAGGTGTGTGCATGTTAGGTATGTACTCTGTGCAAGGTCACTTACTGAACAGTATGTGTCTTGATTTTGATTGGATATATAATATCTTCTGATGTGTGTGTGTTTGATTCATAGTCTATGTGTGCTCAAATACTGAACAGTATGTGCTGTCGTTTTGGTTGGATTTATAATATCGTCGGGTGTGTGCGTGCTCGGTATGTAGTCTGTGCCAGCTCAATAACTAGATAGTAGGTGCCTTCATTTTTATTTGATTTATAATATCGTCTGGTCTGTGCATGTGAGTAGCGGGGTTTGTGTATGCAACTTTAATTTATCAGATTGTGGCTTATGAAGAGTTTTGCATATGTAGTCCTATCATATATTTCAAAAATATTAGGACTTTATAATCTCTTAATATTTGATGACATTTCATTTGGCCCATTTTTATAGAATAATAACGATTTGTGTGTGTGTGAGGTATGTAGTGTGTGCAAGCTCTATTACAAAACAGTATGTGCATTGTGTTTGATTTGTTTTTAAATCTCGTGCAGTGTGGATTATGCGTTTGAGGTAGTTTATGAGGTGTGTGCGTCAGAAGAATGGCGCATGTGCACAAACAGGATTGTGACCACTATCAGGTGCTTCATTTGATGTTTGGTTTTTGCATACTAAGGGGTGTGCGTGACGGTACTCATGTATGTGCGTGTCATAGCTTTGTTTTTTTTTGTGTCTGTTTCATGGTTTTTCTAGTTTTTGTTTGTGGATGTTCATTTGTTTGTATGTTGTGGTTGTGGGCTGGGTGTTGTCATTGTGTTTGTGCGGGGGTTGGACGGTATTTTAATTTGTTGTTGTTTTGAAAGTAGTTTTTGGGGTGTGTGCGTCAGAGATAGTGAGTGTGCCCAGACACAGGTGTGTTAGTGTCTTTGTGATTCTGTTCTTTTGGTTTTTGCATTTTTGAAGTGTGTGTGTCTTAGATATGAGGTATGTGCGCAGTTTGTTTGGGTATGACTGTTTGATATGCTCCAAATCCGCTTATGGTCTTTAGCTAGTTTAGATGTGTTCATGGAAGGTATGAAGTGCGTACGAACAAATGTAATTTAAACCTTAACATTGCATTTCGAATACGCTGTGTTCATTGCATTTTTTAAGCATTTAATATCGGGTTGCCTGTGCATTTAACTTTAATGCGTATGTATTTACAGGAAATGAAGATGACATGATTCAAAATGTGGTTCAAGATAATCCAAAAGAGAGTTGTTGGTGAGATTGGACTTGGGGACATTTTGAACTTGTAGGTTGAGGATATTCCAAAGCGTATGAGGGTGTTTGCAAACTGTAGATAATTGCATGTTGAGCCTATACTTTTCATATTAGATTTGTCATATTATCTATCGTTTTTGGTTTGAATGCTGAGGTTTTTTTTTCCTTTTTTTTTTTTACTTAGACGTAATAAATACATTTTTATGTAGAGTCCATTAACTTTATTTATTAATTATCTTCATTTATTTATTTGTTTCGTCATATGCACAACAAATGGGTGTACACACACTTGAAATGGATCTCCATCTTTGTATTTTAGAATCCCACAGTATAACGCACACATCTAAGACCGAGATGGCACACCTACACTTAGGCACGATCATTACCATTCTATTTAACGTATCAAATTATGGATATGTATTGGTTTGGGATTAAAAACTACATACACAAAACGCCGACGCACTGTTAACATATTATTTTATGGTTGGTTATCTACTTGGGCGAAACAAACTGCTATAACGTTTAATGCACACACGACGCTTATGTTATATGTACACTCAAATGGATGTTGTCGCCTTGAAAATGGTTTTCCACTTCATTGTTATGGACACGTGTTTCGAAAAATATACACACAAGTTATGGTAAGTGCACATAGTAACAACACTTCTTGCCCAGTGAAATTCACATGCCGCAATTTGCTGATGCACACACCCATATATCGGTTTGGGAATTTTCATATACGAAACGATGCCTCACTCTTAACATATATATTTTGTACAATATTGTTGCCTTTAACACTCACTTGGAGATACTACAATTAGTACCACAAACTTTATTACATTGTTGCACTCACAATCTAATTAATTGAACACAATCTAACATTGGGCTAGAGCGACCAATGTCATGCTACAGTATATGCGTGACAAAATATATGTTTGGCTATATATTGATGAATAATGATTGTACACACCGCACACACTGCAAAAAATTGTTAAGCACACACAAAAAAACTGATTCATTAGTATTATATATTTTTTACAAATTCCTATTTTCAAACCTTAACTTTTGTTGCTTAGAATTTTTGTTATTGCATGCATAGTTTTGTAGTTGTCACTAACATACTCATACAACACTAATGCACATGGGTCATATTTCAAATATGCACACTAGGTTAGAAAATGCACAAATACTGCTACATATATGCACACAACAGATTTCGGTGTATCATAAAATGTCTTAGTTTTATCGCTGACTAGAAAATTCATTCCATGGAAACGGTAAATTTCAAAGTATAATAAAACGTGTTTGTGACAATCATTGGAGTAGACAACCATGAAAAATGTGTGACACCTTAGTTGTACATACATATGTAGGATAAAAAAACACATGTTGCCTTTAATGCACACACGATGGTTATGGCATATGCACACTCAACTGGGCGTTGACCCACTTCAGTATTATGGACATATGTATAGTATAATGCATACACAATTTCGGCTAGAGCACACAAACATCACATTCTTGCACAGTGAAATGCACATTCCGGATAATTGATACGCACCCACTGCTGTATCATGGACATGTTCAGTAATATGCACACACCTGTTCCCCTAAGTGCACACAGAATTTTGCATAGCGTTTTGCACACACCTAACAGATCAAATGCACACGGCAGTTTCTTCCACGCACCGACTGCTGCGTTACGTATTTTTCTTCTTTTTTTGTTTTTTTTTTTAATCGATAATTTATTCATACCATGGCTAGGATCCTTTAAATTAGGAAAATAATCTATTTCATTTATAACCAAATTCTACCAACATAATGAAATTACAATTCCACCCTTATGTATTAATTATATCCTTATATAAATGACATTTTAAATTCAATCACATCCATTAAATCAAAACT
>CM008341.1:31887163-31897506 GCA_002525835.2 Ipomoea batatas | reverse complement strand
TATATTAATACAAAATTGAGAGCTCAACGTCAAACTCGAGCATGCTACATCCCTAACTATGGCAAGGTCTGATCCAGCTCCAACAACATCTCCAACGAAATCAACCATCACGCAAAAACCTTTTACGGTATTGGTTTGGTGGGGTATTTACATTAGGCATGCTTAACCACAAGCATGCATGTGTTGGATACGTAAATTGTATTCAATCCAAGGCTTAGCTTCATTATGAAGATATTCATACGGTACCCAGATTAACTGCATGAAAACCATACTAATTATTCTGCTTGAATTGCCCAGAGTACCACTTTGTTTACTACCATTAGAATTATTGTTTACAACCTGCTACCTAGCCATCAGATTATTATTATTGAGGTGTGTGGCAGCTGAGACATTCAAATTATTCCTCCAGGCTGAAGCATCACTATGTCCTGAATCATTATGCAAGGTACTTCGATTCAAATCCGGTGAGGCATCATGGTGGTGGTCACCTGCAAGACTCACAACATTATGAGGCCGAAACACATGTATGTTTTTCTTTGGTTTGAATTTGTTGGCTCTGCGCGATTATGAGATCCAAATGATTATGGATCATCATCAAGTCTAAAAATTCAATCAACATGGATCTTGAGTGAAATGTTTAAAAGAAAATTCATGTTAAATATATAAACATGGATATGTGGGTCCAGGGTCCACCCACGTTCGCTCCGGGAGGCACGGGAGCTGGCCCAGGGGGAATCATCACTTGCGGGAATTGAACCCGGGTTCTCCCGAAATTCCTCCCCACAAAGAGAGCTCACTTGCCACTTGAGCTACCCCACTGGGTTAACATGGATATGTGATGTTTCCCTTCAATCCTTGCAATTTTCCACCAATGGAAGATAGAATATTGCGGTTGCTCAATGGCGAGTTCAGATCTAGCGATGATGGAGAATCGAGAAATCTGTTGTAAAAGGAACTGGTCCTAGGGTCTTCAGGGAGGGAGGTATAACATTAACCCCATCATGGATGTCGTAATTGAATGCATTGAGGAAATCGACGCCAGAGCCTAGTACTGTCAAAGCGGGCCGGCCCGTGGACTTTTCATCTTCCTCTTTTCTTTTTTTTTTTAAATAATAATAATAATATATATATTCACAGTGTGTGAATATATATATAATATAATTTTTTTTTTACTTAGCCCGCGGGCCGCGGGTTAATTTTGGCCCGCCCCATTAAGCCCGCATTTTCGCGGGCTTAATTTTTCATGACCCTAACCCGCCCCACCGCGGGACGGGTGCGGGCCAGCTCGCGGGCTTTGGCCCACTTTGACAGCCCTACCGGAGCCCATGGAATTTCTAGCTATCCGTATGCCAGCACGCCTTGTACTACACCAGACATGTCCCTAGTGCACCGCCTCTAGCAATGCCAACATCCAGCCAGCCGTAGGTCGCGCTCCAACCGCTTTCCGATTACATTGCACCGCCGCATGGATCTGCATATGACCTCAACATTTCCAGGATAGTGTGTTTTTGGCAGTTTGCAGAAGCGGGTCGATTTTATCAATTCCGTGTTGCCTGAGGATGCTGGTGGAGTTTACGCAATCTTAAAGAAGTATCCAAATAAGGGAAATCCGACTACATGTTTAAATGTTCTTTGGAGAATGTGGGAATTTACAGCGTATGATAAATGGGCAAATTACGGGAAAATGATATTAGTTTTTCATGGAATCATTTGTATTTGTTGGCTTTAAGCAGGAATTCTCGGGAACCTCTGCATTCGCTTATAGCCCCGGGAAGTTTGGACCCATTGATGTCTATCCGGGATTACATTAACTGCCCCAGAAAATTCGCAATCTTTTTCGCCCGAGTTACAATCAAATCCAAGAAAATCATACACCATCAGCTTACCACTGCGGCCTCCGAAATGTGAGCGCTCCTGCACTATACGGTTTTTTAGCACCAGGGTTGGTGTGGCTTGCTTGAGGCATATTAAAAAAAATGTGGTGGATTGGTTCTCGCATCCCTGTGCCCAAAAGGATGTGCGAGTTCGGTTTGAGTGTTCATCGATCGGGTGGATCTATATGCTTCAGGGTGGTGAGACGAGGTGTAGCGCAATCTGGTCAGCGCATCTGTTTTGGATACAGAGAGCCATAGGTTCAAATCCTGTCACCTTGATGTGACGGGTTGAAGTGAAGTGCACAGCCTGACAACCTCTTTAGGCTGGCGAAAAAATGGCACAAGGCAAAAACTCTTATTTTGAGTAATGTGTTTCATGTTCTATCCCTTCATAGGTATTTGATTTTAGAAGCCTTACTAAAAAAGATAGTTAATTTTTTTAGTAAACTTGTGATAAACGAAATAGAGAATTTGTGGGAAGGGATACTTATGTGGGGATTTATTTGTCTTGGACACTATTATTGATTATGATAATAATGGATGCTCTACTTCTACTTACATTGGTGAATCTATTATCTTGCGGCATGATAGATTATGACATGTGAATGTTAGTTCCTTAAACTACATGAAAAATATGAATCTACTCCTTAATCTAATTGATAATGGATTTGAAAAATGTGAAATGTGTGTTTAGGCTAAACATTCAAAAACCCCTTTTAATTGTGTAAGAGAAAGAAAAACAAAATTTTTAGAAATATTAAATGTAGAGGTGCAAAAAGGTATTATATTACTTTTAAAGATGAGGCTGAGGGAAAATTTATTAAATATAAGGCTAAAGTAGAAAATCAATGGGACCGTAAGACATTAAAAGACATAGGTTTGATAGAGGTGGTGAATATGGAACGACTTACCTTAAAAAATTATGTAGAATAGCATAGCTAAAAGGGAAAATAGAACATTAAAATTTAAAAGATATGATGAATGCAATGCTTTTAAGTTTTGGATTGCCTAGTAATATGTTGGGTGAAACTGTGGAAAGGTTGGAGGGTACCACACAAAAAAATTAAACAAACCCCCTTTTGAATTATGGAAAGATTATATTTCAAACCTTAAATACTTGAAAATGTGGAGGTGCCTAGCTAAAGTGGGGTTGCCAGCCGTTAAGTACTAAAAAGAGGGTACCCCACAAAAGATTAGACAAAACCCATTTTGAATTATGGAAAGGTTATATTCCAAACCTTAAATACGTGAAAATGTGGAGGTGCCTAGCTAAAGTGAAGTTACCAGCCATTAAACGTGATGTGTTTATTGGTTATGCTGAAAATAGCGCAACTAATCCCGAATCTCAAACTTTTGATGTTGTGTTTATTGGTTATGTTGAAAATAGCACAACTATATGTTTATGTCGTTGAATAATCGTTTCTTTATGTGAATCTAGAAATATAATTTTCTTTGAAAACATATACCCTTTAAAAACTTCTACTACTTATCATAATGTTACCTCCTATATTTGAACAAATATCTAGAACTAATGATGAAGAAGAATTCCACCCAGGCAAAAGACAGGATAAAAACTACTTTTGTCCCGATTTTGTAACTGATTTTTTGACAGAATTAGATGACATTAATGAACTTAATGAATTAGTAGTTTGTCATCACTTAGTAGAAGAGGACCCTAAAATTGTAGAAGAAGCTATGAAATCAATTGATTTTTGTTTCTAGAAAAATGCAACAAACAGTGAGAATTGGAATCCATTAACCACAATAACACATGGGAATTAGTATACTTGCCTAAAGGTTGCAAACTGATAAGTTGTAAATGGATCTTCAAAATAAAACTTAAAACTGATGGGTCTACAGAAAAGTTTCCAGCAAATCCTGTAGTTAAAAGATTCACACAATTTACACTTACCTGTCACTAAGATTGTCACTATGTGTGTTGATTTGATTGCATTAGCATATGTGGTTAACAGGTTGTGCAGGTATACCCATAATCCCAGCGCGGAGTCAAAATTCATTGTGTTCATTTATACTTAGTAGACTTGCATTGCCCGATCCACTATGGAGTCAAAATTCATAGCTTTGAATCTAGCTAGGCAAAAAGCTAAGTGATTGAGAAACCCATTGGCTAATATTCCTTTGTTTGTGAGGGCATCCAACCCGACTTATTTCTCTACATTGTAATTCGGTTGTTTAATCTCGTGCAAGTTAGGTTTTGGTTGTATTGGTTGCAAGCGAAACGTAGGCGCTTTAGGTGTGTGTTGACCATGCACTCTCACTTCGTGTAATGTCATTGTATGATAGAGGTGGTGATTTACCTCAATGCTAATGGTTATCCCCAAGGTTCAACGAAAGAACGACATCATACCCGGATAGCTGAATAGCTGATGGTCTTCCTCTGATGTCTCCAAGCCGGCCATAATAGAATAGATAGGCGAAACAGGTAATAGCAGTATGTTCTCGCCTATCGATAGATAGCATGTTGCTTTCAAACTCAAACCATTTTTAAACGTAATTGCTACTTTTTTCTAGTTATTGATACTTGATAGAGTGGTATTCTCTGCCCATGTAAAATAAAGCAGAGGGAGAGAATTGGAAGAGAGAAAGACAAAGAGCAAAGGATTGAAAAGTCTAATGGAAAAAGAATGGTTGACACGTTGACTGCCTTCGATACTATAAAAAATAGCCCAAGCAGTCTAACCTAACCCCCGAGGAGGACCCCAACCAAAAGGCACTAGACGGACTAAGGGCAAGCGAGATAAAGAAAGTTGGCCATATGTGTAAAACATTGTCGCGGGAGAGTCTTTCTCAAATAAGAATAAAGAAAGTTTTTTGGGCAAGACAAGAAAGGAACTCAGCCTTTGACACCAAGGGATAAAAGCGGATTGCGAGAAATGACTTGGGAATCTATGAGAGAAGGTTCTCGAACTCGGTTCAGACATAATAGAGCGTGGAGCCAAAACAAAAACGGGTTCAGTCGAAGAAGGTTACGAGTCTAAGGGAAAGATCAAGCTTAAAAGGAATGGATGGGAGTAACGCCTTAATAGTGAGCCAGACCCCCCTACTTATAGATATGAGATCAATGACTTAAAACACAATTGTCGAGATAAACTGTTGGACTTCTTTATTGCATTGTGAAGAGAGATCGAAGACGGAGATTTTCTTACGCAGTGTGAGCACTGGATGGAAAAGACAGATAGAGGAACAACCCACCGGAAGGACATACCTCAAGGAGCACCAATCTCCCCCGGCAAAGATCTATCTATCTGCACGAAACCGACCTATAGATAGAAAAAAAATGCAGATACAAATCTGCTTTGGGAGTGTGAGATAAAGGAACAAAATAAACAACCCACCAGAAGGGCATACCTCAAGGAGCACCAATCTCCCCCAACAATGATCTATCTACACGAAGCTGACCTATGGATAGAAAGTAGACCTATGGATAGAAAGAAAAATGCAGGAAAGGCAAAAGAAATATGAAATAAAAATCAAAATTTAGACAAGGAGCAAGCAGAAAGCAACAACGGCTTTTCAATCGTTGCGCGCTAGCTTGTAGTTTAGGGGTATAGTAGGGGTGCCCCTTTCTAAAACTTTTCTATAATATAAGGTATGCTTTTTGGAACCCTAGTTTTGGAGTTTTTCCCAACCTATACCTTACTAAAGGAAAGGGGCTTACCTTTTTCAGTTGCATTGCACGACCGCATAAACAATGGATCCGCTAGGCTGGATGAGCAATCTATCTGGCCTCAATACCAGTAGTAGAGTGGCTTGCTACTTTCTATCAAAAAGGGAAGATTGAGCAAGAACAACCCGTTTGACTTAGGCACATGAGGTGACGAGTTTGGCTAGGTAACATAATGGAAATGTATTGGATTATCACTTGTTCACGCAGGAGTTTTCTTACTGCCCTAGTAAGAAGTTCGTGAGTTGCCGCTGGCAGCTTGGATTATCGTAGAATAAAGACGAGTCGTCTTAAGAAATAACTTAGCTTAAAAGACAGACACCGCCGCAGTGAGGGAGCAAATTGTCTGGTCTTTCCGTACACTCTTTCCCGTTACAAGAATGAAATGCAGCCCAACTTAACTGCAAACTATGACTACTTACAACTCGCACCAATAGTGGCACTGAGCAGCTAAAGATTGATTGAAAATGCAGGCCCAGCCGCCCCTCTCCCCCCTAACCGCCTATCTACTCGTGTTCGTAGCTCGATTGAAGATCAAGTTTATGGTCCGACGAAATAACATAAGTCGTCCGTATCAAGTGATACGTGAATTGCTCAGTAGTGCTTCGGTGGTTGATGTTGCCCCGCTGGCGAAAATAACTTAATGGTAGAGCATAGCTTTGCCAAGGCTGAGGTTGAGGGTTCAAGTCCCTCCTTCCACTCCTGGCTTCATCATTTAGTGGTAACAAGTGGAGTGCATAAGCCACTTTAGAGATAGGTGTGAGCAGCAAGCAGCCCCTTGCATAGAGTTCAGTTGAGAGCTTCGTGACTAGAAAAAAGGAAGGTCACTAATGATTAATCTCTCATTCCACTAATTCGTTGTTACTTATACAAAGCATAGACTCCCCATTTCTTTGTCGTATTAGAGTTAGGCCCTCGGGGAGGGCTTTCAGGGATTGGGGAAAACAAGTGGATTATAGAGCTAGGGCAAATCAAAGGTTTGTCTATCGAGATTGGGCACGGACGAGCCTCAACCGGGCCAGCATTGATGAAAAATGAAAAACTTATCCCATCACATCATTTACTAGTGTAGGATTAAAGAATAGGATTCAAGTCAAATCTGCACTCCCTCTCATCTGTAAGGTGAGGTAAGGAATTTAATCACACTCACAATAATACATATAAAAGAAAAAAGAGACATATATCACTTAGAAATAGATCCGAGAGAAACCCACTAATCAAAGGACTAAATAAGAAGTCAGTCCTAGAATCCGAGAAGGGAGTGGGCTTAAGGCCTAAAGTAGAGAGATTAGGCCTTTTTTCTGGAGAAAGGGAGGGGTGGGGAAAGGCTAAAGCTCTAAATTCTGTTGCCCAGCCAGGAGTATCCAAGTCTGTGCTTGTGAACCTTGGACCTATTGACCCGAGGATTCGGTAGTGGATTGGTCTTGATCTTGGGCTGTGTGGGGCCAAAGTAAGTTCTCTTTAATCGATCAAATAAAGTCTTGCATTTTTGCTTTCCAAGGCTGATACTCGCTATCCTTCGAGGATTTTGGAAGTTAGTCCTAGAATCATCAAGTGAAGTTAAAGATTTTGTTCTTGAGGAATCCAAGGTTGATACTCGCTATCCTTCGAGAATTTTGGAAGTTAGTCCTTGAATCATCAAGTAAAGTTAAACATTGTGTTCTTAAAGGATCCTTAAGCCCGAGTTCAAGAATCATATTGAAACGGATAGATGGAGTCACCTTCTGTGAAATACTATGGGCAGTCTTTCAAGAATCCAGTTGAAACTATGAGCATCCTCAGGAATATTGATCAACATATGCTTATTGTTGCATGGTGCTTAGGGCGCATTTGGTTCACAAAATGTTACCCTAATAAGATCACCTCTAAAAAAGTAATATGAAATTTTGAGAATGTAAAATAACCACCTTGTGTTTTGTTTAGATTGTGGAATATAATATTAATTTGTTTAGTTAAATATAATATTTTAATTTATATGGAATAATTTACTATAATGTCCTCAAAATTTTTTGTGTGCGCGTAGGATTCAAGTGCGGGTATATCTTCCCGTGTGATTGTGCGATATTTTCACCTTAAGCATGAAAACGGTGCACCTTTTAAGTACACAAATCACGCACCTTAAGCTAAAAACACAAACCACGCACTTAAGGTTTTAAAATGAAAGGACATTAAGTTTCAACAAACCCACGCACCTTAAGAACAAAAATCAACGCACCTTAAGCTTTAGGTTCACTCATCTTAAATTTCAACACTCACGCACCTTTAAGCATACGAATCAGGCACATTAAAAAAGAAAATTACGTACCTTAAGAAGAAAATTACCCATCTAAAGCCATCGCTCAACCACGCGAAAAACTCATGCACCTTAAGCATACATATCACGCACCAAAACAACACACCTTAAGAAGAGAAACCACGCACCTTAAGCTTTAGGTTCACTCACCTTAAGTTTCAATGCTCGTGCACCTTAAAGCGTACAAATCACGCACATTAAAACATTAAAAAGACTATGTACACACACACAAGCATGAGTTTTGGTGCAAGAACCTACTCCCGAGCAATTGTGCGCTTAACTCAAAGAAAACGCACATTAAGCATACATACCAATCAAGTACCTTAAGAAGAAAAATCACGCACCTAAATATTTATGACTCACTCAAACCACGCACCTTAAGAAAAAAAATCACACGACTTAAAGCTTTAATCCACCCACTTAAGTTTTCAACACCTTAAACTACACAGTACAACAATCACTCACCTTAAACACAAAAATCACATACCTTAAAAAGAAACTACACTCCTTAAGAAGACACCTTAAACTTTGCCTAAATGCAAAAAGACTAAATTGCCACAAACGCATTTTTAAAATTATCTATTAATCCTATGAATTCTGGTAAACGCAAGCATACAAACCACACATCTAAAATTTTAAAGTGACACACCTTAAGTTTCAACTACCGACGCACCTTAAGCATACCAATCAAGCACCTTAAGAAGGAAAGTTACGCACCTAAATCTTTATGACTCACTTTACGCACTCAAACTACGCACCTTAAAGAAAAAAATCACACTACCTAAAGTTTTAATCCACCTACTTAAGTTTTCAACACCTTAAGCTACACAGTATAAAAATCAGCAACCTTAAACACAAAAACCACATACCTTAAAAAGAAACTACACTCCTTAAGAAGACACCTTAAATTTTGCCTAAATGCAAAAAGACCAAATTGCCACAACGCATTTTTAAAATTATCTATAATCCTATGAATTCTGGTGAAAAGCATACAAACCACATCTAAAGTTTTAAAGTGACACACTTTAAGTTTTAACTGCCGACGCACCTTAAGCATACCAACCACGCACCTTAAGAAGGAAAATCACGCACTTAAATCTTTAAACCGACACAGCTTAAATTTTTAAAAATTAACTCACTTTAAACACTCAAACCACGTACCTTAAGAAAAAAAAGAAAAAAAAAAAAGAAAAAAAAATCACATCATCTAAAGCTTTAGATCCACCTACTTAAGTTTTCACACCTTAAGCTACACGGTACAAAAATCACACACCTTAAGCACAAAATTTACATATTTAACATAAATGCAAAAAGACCAAATGCCACAAGACATTTTTAAAATTATCTATTAATTATAGACATTGATTTAGACATATATAAACATATATTTATTTTATATATGTTATTATTGTTGTTATTATTGTTATAATAATATAAGGATTAAATAACAAAGGCAAAGTTAGAATAATTTAAAGTAATCTAAGATTACTTAAGAAAATGGGACAAATAACATTACCTAAGGGTTCAAGATTATTTCATTCCTAAGATAAAGAAAACTATATTTCACTACGTGCTAGTTCAATCTTTAAATGCTTAGACTCTAGTACTTAACCTATATTGCTCAGAGTTTGCTATGAGGTCTTTCCTTTGCATTAGGTGGGGATGGTAAGTACTGCAAAGAATAATTTTGAATACTACATTATAAAATTACTGTTAAATTAGTTTAACTCACCTAGTCAGACTGTCCTATTCCTCAGCCTACTTTTTATAACAATACAGAAGTTGCGGTCAATAAGTAGGGATCACCAAACACCTACCTTATTTACTACACTAGATATATTCCCGATTAGAAGAGCCACACACACAGAATTTAAAGAAAAAAAAAACAGTACATAACTCTTCATTCTTTATTTCTCCACAACAGTACATACCTCTTCATTCTGCACCGAGGGCAGTTGTTCTGCTACTACAAGAAAAGCAACAATACAGAGTGTACCACAAAGGATGTATTTCATACCCTACAAGGAAACCCAAATCTACAATTAATTTAGGTTCAAATGATAAAAGAACAATATTCAGTACACTTATTTCCCTTGGTATTCTTCTTAAGAGTTTAAACAAAACAGTTTTGATGCATTGTAATAGACAATTAACAACGGAAGAAATGTTTTGCACATGTAGAGCATTTTTTTAATAAGAGCATGAAAGGAAAAATTTTTAATCATTCAGGAACTATCTTAACCCCATGACCATAAATAAAATTACTTATGTGCTACCCATTCAGGTAAAACGCAACAGGTATTAAAACATGGTGATATGAACGCACATTAATGAATTCTACCAGGGCAGCTTAAATATCGCTTTGGGGACCAAAAAAAAAAAGCATCATAATGGGCAAGGTCATTAGCAATAAAAATAAACCTTCCTGTCAGTGTATGCCAATGAAAATGAATGGCATTGACAATAATGATGATGTAACTATTACAATCAT
>CM008341.1:31868449-31878780 GCA_002525835.2 Ipomoea batatas | reverse complement strand
AATATAGGATCATCATCACAAATCATAAACTAACATAAATAATAAACAAACAAACAATATTCAACTCAAATTAGTAATTAGTGATCAAGATTAATTGATCTTTTAAAAAAAGTTTGTCATCTACAATTAAAAAAATAAGGCTCTGGAAGGCACAACAATGTGCACTGTATGGCATAAAAATATGCACTGGATGAAGGAACAATGTGCAATGTATGGCACAACAGTGTGCTCTGGTAGAAGGAATAATGTGCACTAGAAGAAGCAACAATGTGCACTGTATGGCATAACAATATGCACTAGAAGAAGGGAAAATGTGCACTATATGGCATAACAATGTGCACTGGAAGAAGGAACAATGTGCATTGCATGGCATAACAATGTGCACTAGAAGAAGGGAAAATGTGCACTGGAAGAAGAAAAAATGTGCACTGGAAGGCAAAAAAAAAAATAACTTACTTACACAAAATTACAATAATACCACCGCGTTTAAAAAAAAAAATTTCCAATTTGGACCCTTGATCTTGACTCAATCTAATCGACGTCGTATGCTACTAAATTTTTAAATTTTTAAAAATAAATATGCGACGTCGGTTTTGTAGAAAATTGATGTCATATAATTACGAATTTTTTTATTTTTTTAATCAATGAGTATACGACGTTAGATTGTTATAAAATCGATGTCATATACCTAAATTATTTATATTTTTTTTAATAATAGTACAACATTTGTAGTATAAAAAACCGACGTCATATATTCTAAAATAAAAAGAAAATTAATTGATCACTTACAACGTCGATTTTAATATAAAACCAAGGGAAAATGACACTTTTCCCCCCTATGTTATGTGCTTATAGCACTTTTCCCCCCTGTGTTATTAAAGTGGCAGTTTTTCCCCCTGAAATGTTAAATTGGCATTGTTACCCTTAAAAATAATTATTTCATTTATTTTTATTCTCCAACAAATTTTTACTTATATGGATGGATAATCACGATTCGGTTCGAACCTAACCAAACACTGTAGCAATCATACCGAAATAGTATGGACGGTTCTGGTTACGATTCAGAATCGAAAAAATAAAATTAAATAATTGTTGAACCGTGAACCGGAACTTAACCACAATCATATATAGTAAAAATGATCAAACACTTATTTTGATAAATCGGTACGGTTCGGTTCCAATTTCGATTTTGAACCGCCAATCAAAACTTATTTATTTATTTATTTTTATAATTTTATTTCAAATTTAAAAATAGTCTAATTCACCAATTATTTTATTTTATTTTTTCGGTTCTGAATCGTAACCGTAACCGTCTATACTATTTAAATTCAATTGCTACAGTGTTCGATTAGGTTCGTATCGAACTGTGATCTTCCATACATATTAGTAATAATTGGTTGGAGAATAAAAAAAATGAAATAGTTATTTTTAAGGGCGAAAATGTCAATTTAATATTAAAAGCGAGAAAACTACCACTATTAAAATAACTGAGGGTGGAAAACTGCTACTTTAATAACACAGGGAGAAAAAGTGCTATAAGCACATAACATAGGGGGAAAAAGTGTCATTTTCCCTAAAACCAATGCCATATTTCCTTTAAATTTAAAAAAATTACAGGATACGACATCGGTTTCGAGCGAAACCCACGTTGTATCCTCCTAACTGTTATTCACTTCTTCTCTTCTCTTCTTTTCTTCTTCTCCTCTTACAAACCGACTTCTTCTTCTTCTTTTCATCATATCCACCATCTTTTTCTTCTCTCCTTCGCCGCCCTACCATGTCGTCGCCATCGTACGTGTTCACCGCCACCGCAACAGCCAGTTGCTGCCGCCGCAACGTCCTCCTCCTTTTTTTTTTCTTTTCCTTACCACCGTCGCTGCTTCCACGATGTTCTCTTCCTCTTATTACTGTCACCACTACCACGACCTTCTCCTCCTTTCACCGCCACTGCCGTCACCATCTCCTACATTGTGAGTTTTTGTATATTGTTTGAAATATTGTTTTAATTTTTTACTTTTGTGAGTTAAAAATAATTATTTTAATATATTTAGAATTATTTGTTAATATATTTCAAATTTTTGGAATTATTATGTATGTATTTTGAATTTTATGAGTTATTGTGTATTTTATGAAATATTGTGTATACATTTCAAATTTTAGGTATTATTGTGTATATATTTCAAATTTTTGAATTACTGTATATATATTTCGAATTTAATAAATTATTGTGTATATATTTTGAATTGTATAAATTATTGTGCTTATATTTCAAATTTTAGAAATTGTTGTATATTTAGATATACGGCGTCGGTTTTTTCATAAAACCGACGCCATATGTGGTGTTCTTTTAAAAAATAGAGATACGGCGTCGGTTTTTCCAAAAAACCGACGCCGTAACTCGTTTAAATTAAAAAGAAAATGTAAAAGGCAGTCGGGAATTGGAAGTCTGGAACCTCAGCGTGAATAGCACAGCCTGGAATTGGAACCTCAGCGTTTTTCTAAATGTATGTGATGAAATCTAAAATAAAACATGAATTATATATTAAACGAATCTGAATTAATATATTAATGATCAATAAAGCATCATTAATGCTATTCCGAAATTCCCCAAAAAAAAAATCAATTAAATATAGAATTATTTGGAGGTCATCTTTTTGGAGTACTTAGCATTGATCCATTTGATCCCCAACGTGGTACCCTTCTTCAACTTCTTTAATCCGACCAAAGCCGCAATCTTAGCCTTAATCGCTCCGGCCGCCACCTTGGCCTTGACCTTGTCGGCCCCGGGCTCGTCGCCGCCGCCTTGGCTTCAATCGGTGTGTGTGTGTTACGAGTGGTGTGTGGTCTCATTTTCTGTTACTTTGAATTTGTGTGATGGGGATGAGAAGCTGGCCAGGAAACCTCTGGAAGCAGGTAACACCAGACATGGTTGCAGATATCAAGTGGTTCAGATCAACAAACCAGCTTTTCAACAAACCAACTGCAGCTTACATCCTTAAAAAAAAAGTAAGTTGGCTTACAGCTTGGAGTGGTGAGTTTCAGTGTTCGGAAACAAATATCATGCAAGGCCTCATTGTCGAGAACCATCCACTCATCTGCATTCTCCACGAGCTGATGAACGGATAATGTGGCATTGTAAGGCTCAAAGACGGTATCTGAGACTTTTGGGGATGTGAAAATAGAGAAAGTCTTCAGAATTTTAGGGAGAACATGGTGGAGAGAGAGAAAAAAACATGAATGATTTATTTGGGGATTTTAGAGGGGGCTAAGAGTGGTTTAAAATTGTATTTAAATTGAGAGTGGAGAGACATAGGGCTGGGCGTACATGATGCCTTGGAAGATACTGTCTCACTATCTCAAAGTGAGTAC
Source organism: Ipomoea batatas (assembly GCA_002525835.2). NCBI lineage: Eukaryota > Viridiplantae > Streptophyta > Magnoliopsida > Solanales > Convolvulaceae > Ipomoea > Ipomoea batatas. The sequence goes on along the minus strand of CM008341.1, from coordinate 31,875,411 downwards.
ATGATGCTTAAGCAACTATTGCAGAAGGAAGTTTCCACTCAGAGTTCACCTCTGGACATGGGAATCACACCACAAGCCAACTTGATAGCTGCAAATTTCATTCCCAATGCTCAGTTTGAAGGTATTTACTCTTCATCTCCTAATGATAAGAAAGTGCCTTGGATCTTGGATAGTGGGGCTACTCATCACATTGTATGTAGTCATAATATGTTGACAGAAGTTAAAAGAGTACAGGGCATGCATGTTGAACTTCCTAATGGCAGTAGGATTGCCATCACACACATAGGAACAATTGTTGTGTCAGAAAATCTTGCTTTGCAGAATGTGTTTTGTGTGCCTGAATTCCATTATAATTTGGTGTCTGTCAGTGAACTGATAAGAAACTCCAAGTGTAAATTGACTCTGTACTCTGACACATGCATCATACAGGATCAAGCCCTTGGGAGGATGATTGGAATGGCTAAACTGAAAAAGGGTCTGTACCACCTGATGCAGCCTGAGTTTTTTGTTTCATTTGACAAATTGCATAATATAGAAGTGAATAGTTGTAATACTGGTAGTTTGTGGCATGTAAGATTAGGGCATACTTCTTATTCCAAACTGAGAATGCTACAAATGTTGAATTCTGATTTGAAATCTATTAAAGAATCAGCTTGTGATATATGCCATTTGGCTAAACAAAAAAGATTGCCATTCCCAGTTAGCACTACTATCTCTGTTGATTGCTTTGAACTTATCCATGCTGATATTTGGGGACCGGGACCATATGGTGTGCATACCATATATGGCCACCAATATTTCTTAACTCTTGTAGATGATTGTAGTAGGCTAACTTGGGTATTTTTTATGAGAGGAAAACATGAAACTAGGAGTCTAGTTCAAGGGTTCTGTGCTCTAATCACCACTCAGTTTGGAATGAATGTCAAATGCATCAGAACAGACAATGGACAGGAGTTTAAGATGGATAAGTTCTACCAGGAAAAGGGAATTATACAACAGACTTCATGTGTTTATACTCCTCAGCAAAATAGTGTGGTGGAAAGGAAACATGGGCACATCCTGGCTGTTGCAAGAGCATTGAGGTTCCAAGCAGGTCTAGCAGAATGTTTTTGGGGAGACTGTATTTTACAGGCAGTTTATATCATCAACAGACTGCCCTCAGATGCCTTGGGAGGTAAAATACCACATCAAGTCCTATTTGGAAAATCCCCACAATTCAGTCACTTGAAATCTTTTGGTTGTTTGGCCTATGCTGCTAATCTCAATGGGCATAAGTCTAAGTTTGCTCCAAGGGCCAGAAGGTGTATATTCTTGGGATATCCCAATGGAGTGAAAGGGTACAAGCTATATGATTTACAGACCAGAGATGTGTTTATTTCTAGGGATGTGGTATTCTATGAAAAGGTGTTTCCCTATGGTTCACAACATACTCCAGTTACTCAGGCACTCAAACCATCCATTATTCTCCCCACTGCAACACACTTAACAGAAGAACCTCCACCTAAATCTATCCCAAGACTCAGCACCACTTCACCCAGTACATCAGCTGAATCTTCCCAACCCAATGATCCTTCCACTCACAGTGAACCCTCCAATGATTCCCACAATGATCCTCCTGTCAGTGAAAGCCAAACTGAGTCCCACCAACAGCAAGTCAGAAGGTCCTCTAGACAGACATATAGACCTGCATATCTTCAGGACTATGATTGTCAATTGCCTATTACAAGAACCTCTCCCCATACTTTATCTGATGTCTTCTCCTATGACAAATTGTCTCCAAAGTTTAGAGCCTTTGCCTTGAATGTCTTGGATGTAGTAGAGCCTAAATCATACAATGAAGCCATACAACATGATTGTTGGAAATTAGCTATGCAGAAGGAGATAGATGCTCTTCAAGCCAACAAGACTTGGGAGCTCACATCTCTCCCTTCTTCCAAACAAGCCATAGGCTGCAAGTGGGTTTACAAGGTTAAGTATAAATCAGATGGGACTGTGGAAAGGTGTAAGGCTCGGTTGGTAGCCAAGGGGTACACTCAAACATGTGGATTGGACTACATTGACACCTTCAGTCCAGTGGCAAAGATAACCTCTATCAGAACCCTACTTGTTGTGGCAGCTGCAAAAGGATGGCAGTTACACCAGCTAGATGTGAACAATGCCTTCCTCCATGGTGATCTTCATGAGGAAGTCTATATGCACCTCCCCTCAGGGTTTGATGCTAAACATCCAGGACAGTTTTGCAGGCTGAAAAAGTCCCTCTATGGTCTGAAACAAGCCAGCAGACAATGGAACTCCAAACTCACAGCTGAATTGATTACCTTAGGGTTTAAACAAGCTATTTGTGATAACTCTCTATTCACAAAGGGATCTGGTGCTAGCTTTGTAGCCCTTTTGGTGTATGTTGATGACATTATAGTAGCAAGTAGTGATGGGAATCAGATTCAGCAAATCAAGGATCATTTGCATTCTGTTTTTCAGATCAAGGATCTAGGGAACTTGAGATTTTTTCTAGGCCTTGAGGTTGCTAGGACACAAAAAGGAATTGCTATCAATCAAAGGAAATATGCAGTAGATCTCCTAACAGAAACAGGACTTCTGAGCAGCAAACCTATGAAAAATCCAATGGTACAAACTATGAGATTATGTCAGACTGATGGTACATTATTGGAAGACAATACACAATACAGAAGGCTTGTTGGAAAATTGTTGTACTTAACCATTACAAGACCTGATATATGTTTTGCTATTCAACAGCTATCCCAATTCCTAGATAAGCCCACCACTACACACCTACAAGCAGCCCACAGAGTGCTGAGGTATGTCAAAAAATGCCCAGGCCAATGTCTGTTCTTTCCAGCAGATTCTGAGTTCAAGTTGAAAGGATTTGCTGATTCGGATTGGGCTGCCTGCATTGATACTCGAAGGTCTGTAACAGGCTTCTGTATGTTTCTAGGAGAAGCATTGATCTCATGGAAATCAAAGAAGCAAGGCACAATTTCCAGATCATCTTCAGAAGCAGAATACAGAGCCATGGCTCTTGCTGCATGTGAAATCCAATGGCTGCTCTTCTTACTCGACACTTTGGACGTCAAACTTGAAGGGCCGGCAGTATTATACTCTGATAGCAAATCAGCGATTGCCATTGCTGAAAATTCGGTATTCCACGAACGCACCAAACATATAGAGATTGATTGCCATCTCATAAGGGAAAAACTTCAAAGAGGAATCATCCGGCTGTTGCACGTCTCCACTGATAATCAAACTGTGGATATATTGACTAAACCGTTGCAACCCTTACCATTTCAGAAGTTCGTGTTCAAGCTGGGGCTCCATTCCATGTACACTCCAGCTTGCGGGGGGGTATTAGAGGAAAAAATGTAAAAGTTAGTTTTGATCTGGAAGTCAGTTAGCAGAAGTTAGAGGAAGTTAGTTTGTTACTTCCCGCCTATTAGCTTCTAGCCTAGCTTCTAGCTTCTGTTATATACTCTGTAAAGCAGCAAAGTGAGGTGTGAAGAGAACAGTTCAATAACATCAATTCTTTTCCACTTGTTCAGTTTTACTTTCGTGTTAGATCTCTTCGGGAACACTGAGAAACTGCATTGCCGGAGGGTTTTCTATTGAATGAAATTGTGTGTTATTACTTTGTTTCGTCGATTTCTAGTCTTTGTTTTCCTAGTTATGGTTCTATGTGGATCTCTTTGGGAACACTGAGAAGCTACATTCTCGGAGGGTTTTCTATGGAATGAAATTGTGTGTTATATTGCCAAATATCAACATCCACATGTAAGATAAAGAGTTCATAGTACAACTAAAATCCTAGTCATATACACGAGACAAATTTACAACTTCTACACAATAAACTTATTGAATGATGTTGCCTTCCATACCTAATAATTGCAAATGATACACTACGAATAAAAAGAAGAGGATTAGTACTGAAGATGAAGACAATGACAATGGTACGCAAAAGAGAATTACGAAGACTTAGAAAAATTCAAACCAAAAGTAGTAGACTATCGTTTTTAGATTAAGTATTTAAACTAGCGTTATTACACAGTTGCAAACATTTATTAGTGACAATTAGAAACAAACTCTCTTGCCAAAAACCTTGTATTCTAGTGGCACTCGGTTTACACTTCCACATGAAAAGGAGGTTGGCTCTTTGTGCTTCAGTAGGTACTCTCTTATATTATCTTGCATTCTCTATGCAAGAGGTTGAGTGTTAGCATGTATATTTGTATTTAAGTATGTGTTAGCAAGTGCCCACGGACTATTCACAAATGATACTAAAAGAAAATGGCAAATTACCATATCACCCTAGCTACCAAATAGCATGTAAATTTGTATTTTAAGTATGACGAAGTATCACTATTTGGCGGCCGAAGTCTGGGAAATAGGTTCGATCGTTGCCATAAACCTGCGTCTAATCTGAAGCTTCGACTGCAAGAGGTTTATCTTTTTTTCTTCATATTTCTCATATTTTGGGCATAGCTCCCTTACTCTGTCTTTTTTGTTTGCAGCTTAGTTTAGTATGCAGCTTAGTTTTGTATGGTAACTTAGCTTGCTTTTGCCTATGTGATTGCTTGTGATCTCTACTTGAACTCCTTCATTTCTTGATATTCTTGTCCACCTTACTGGTGTTTTATGGCAAAACAGGCTAAGCCATGCCTCCGAAACAACATTCTCTGACTCTTTTTTGATTGAGGATTTCTTCAGCAATGAAATTTTGTGTGTTTCTTTGTGTGTTGTGGTGGTTCTCTGCGGATTTCTTCGGGGAACACTGAGAAACTACATTCCCAGAGGAGGGATTTTCTCTGGAATGAAATTGTGTGTGTTACTTTGTGTGTGGCTGCCGCGGCGGCGGCGATGGTGGCAGTGGCGGCGGCGGCTGAGGATTTCTTCAGTGATGAAATTGTGTGTATTTCAGTGTGTGTGGTGGTGGTGGTTCTCTGTGGATCTCTTTGGGAACACTGAGAAACTACATTCCCCGAGGGTTTTCTATGGAATGAAATTGTGTGTTACTTTGTTTCGTCCATTTCTAGTCTTTGTTTTCCTAGTTATGATTCTTTGTCAGGCTCTATTATTTAGGCTTATTGTTCATAGTGAACACTCTCTTCATTCCGACCTTTTAGTTTCTTTTTTGTCATTTTGGGGGATTCATTGTAGTATCATGTGTGAATTTCATGTAAGCAGGTCTTGTCAACTAAGAACATATATATTTTGCCATGGATGCTACCTATCCTGAAGTTCCTGTCAAGATGATGAATGATTTCCATGCAATCGACAGACAACTCTATTCAATCCTTGTTTTTGAGCTTCAGCGTGATCCTAAGGTATCTGTGTATATGGTTGCTTTATGGATTTGGTTAGAATATAATAAAATAAAAAATGTTGTTCAAAAAATCGTGTTGTTGCCCATAAAATCGATCGATGGACTTGCTGATGAAGCTGTTGCTCGCCTAAGATGCATCACAGATGCCATGTCTTCTGATGCAACTGAGATTTTACTCACTCAAAATCTCATCGGAAAGCACTTGTCTTTAAAGTTTTTCCATGAAAATCGGGCCAAGGCATTATGTGGGATTAGAATGGTTGTGGAGAATGTTTGTGTCAAGGTATTGGAGGATCTCATGAAAATGGCCAACGCTAAAAGGCAGTTGCCATCCTCTGTTTCTGAACAACAACAGGTTCTCAAATCTCAATTGGTCATCAAGCCACCAAGGTTGGGAAGACTCAGAGTCATAGGTGAGTCAACTCAATTCGTCATAATGCCACCCTCTATTACTAAGTCAATAGTTTCCAACTTTCCATTATACTTAGAGGACTCTCATACTTACAGGTGAGTCATCTCGGTTAATGGTGCCTCCCATAGATCACATGATACAAAAGTTTGGAGGACTCAAATTCGAAGGTGAGTCATCTCAATCGGTGGTGCCTTTCATTGATTCCATGATACAAAGGGTTGGAGGACACAGAGTTACAGGTGAGTCATGTCAATCGGTGGTGCCTCCTAATGATCCCATGATAAAAAGTGTTGGACTTAGAGTCACAGGTGAGTCATCTCTGGTGGGCATGAAGGAACCAAAAGACAAAAGAAAAATGTTTGCTACATTTTCTAACCGCAATCCTGTTTCTAAACCCGAGCTTTTGGATTACTTTAAAAAGGAGTTTGGAGAGAATATTGTGGAGTCCATCTCTATGCAGGTGGTAAAGCCCAATGAGCAATCATTGTTTGCCGTGATTGTCTTCACCTCTTCAGCAATAGTTGACTTGATTCTCAAAGGTCAAGAAAAAGCAAAATTTAAAATTAAACACAAAAGTGTATGGATCCGAAAGTTCATCCCGGAAGTGTAAGAACCTCTTTGATCTCCCCAGCGTTTCTATTTTCTAAGTACAGTTATATTGTGTGTTTCTGTTTCTAGTCAAATAAGGCCAAATAGGGTGATCTCTGGTCCAGTTATATTGTTTGTTTCTATTTCTAGTCGATAAAGGCCAAATAGGATGTTCTCTGGTTTCTGTTGTATTAATCTTTCCATTTCTGTTGCGAACTGATTGAATATTTGAAGTTGAATATGTTGTAATGGTTTGGCTGTTGTATTGATGATTTTTTTTTGGTGCCTAGGCTTAATCCTAAATGCTTTAGTCAATAATATATGAAAGAATAATTTGGGATTGCATTAAGTATAGTTCCCAACAATAAATTGTTATTGCATATTATATATGACTAGTAAGCGATTATCAGGACACTTTTAAATTATTTTCTTTAAATATCTAAATTGGATTTGTGAATACGTTTATTAAAAAGTGTCATATTTTACCTTATGTTATATATGTGCATCAGTCGTTATACCGTGGACCATGCACCATGGCTGATACTGCAGTTGTGTTGAACGGATACTGCAGTTGTGTTGAACGGATACTGTAGTTGTGTTGAACTGATACTGCAGTTGTGTTGAACGGAT
>CM008341.1:31840093-31860888 GCA_002525835.2 Ipomoea batatas | reverse complement strand
GGTGAGTGAACTTAAAGATTAACGTGTTTGATTTTCCTTCTTTTGACCTTTTAGTTTGTTTCTTGTCCTTCACGCATTCTTGTCATTTTGGGAGATTCATTGCAGTCTCATGGGAGCAAAGTCCATAAAGGCCAAATAGGATGCTCTCTGGTTTTTGTTGTATTAATCTTTCCATTTCTGTTGCGAACTGATTGAACATTTGAAGTTGAATATTATGTTGTAATGTAATGGTTGTTGCATTGATGATTTTTTTTTTGGTGCCTAGGTTTAATGAAGCCAATCCTAAATGCTTTAGTTAATGATGAAAGAATAATTTGTGATTGCATTAAGTATAGTTGCCAGAATAAATTGTTATTGCATATTATATATGACTGGGAAGCGATTATCATAACAGTTTTAAACTACTTTCTTTAAATACCTAGATTGGATTTGTGAATATGTTTATTAAAAATGTCATATTTTACTTTATGTTATATATGTGCATCGATGTTCGTTGTATATTTGTTTTTTTTTTATCTTTTGTTTGAGTACGGATTCAATTTATAAATATATATTGAGAGAATTCATTTTTATTTGTTTCAGTAAGAAAATAAATTTTACCTCATTCTCCTTCAATCACTGACCATTGCCTTTACCTCCTATACCCCAAACAAAGCATATATTGCACAGATTATTCATACATACACAACATGTTTGAAAAATAGCATAAAATGGCAATTTTAGTGGTACAAATATATGCGGGGTCTACTTCCGATTTGGATCGGGTCAAAGTGGATTCGATTTTTTCGTAGTTAGACGAAGAGATTGATATATTGTACGCACAAAATGGATAATGGGTGAATGAGAAATTGGTTCTCAAAATTGACCCATTTAAGTTAGAAAAATGGAGGGAAAACTTTAAAGTAAGCCTTTGTCCCACATTAGTTTGGAAAGTGGGTTTGCACCACTATTTATACAAGAGCCTTTCTAAGACTTATTGAATTGTGTAGCATAGAGGCTCTTTCTCGCGCAGGGGAGGGGTGGACTGGCTAGGTTCGGCCGAGAGGCCAGCGAACTTTAAGAGGTGGCAGAAAAGATGAGCACCCTAAAATTAACAAGGATGGTAATCAAGTGGCTAGGACACCGCGAACTGCCAATGAACTTCCGAACTTCAAGAGGTGGAAATCAAGTGGCTAGGACACCATTTGATACAAAAGTTTTGCTATCAAAGAATCACGGAGAGTGTATTTCTCAAGGAGAATACGCTCAGATTATTGGCAGTTTAATGTATGTAATGAGCTGTACTAGGCCCCGAACTTCAAGAGGTGGAAATCAAGTGGCTAGGACACCATTTGATACAAAAGTTTTGCTATCAAAGAATCACGGAGAGTGTATTTCACAAGGAGAATACGCTCAGATTATTGGTAGTTTAATGTATGTAATGAGCTGTACTAGGCCAGATATTGCCTCTGCGGTTAGTAAACTCAGTAGAGATACGAGCAACCCCGGTGATATGCACTGGAAAGCAATTGTGAGGGTTATGAGATACTTAAGGGATACTCGTAACTATGGACTGCACTATACTAGATATCCTGCTGTACTTGAAGGGTATAGCGACGCTAATTGGATATATGATATTAAGGACTCAAGTCCACGAGTGGCTATGTGTTTACACTAGCCGGTGCAGCTGTTGCATGGAAATCCTCTAAGCAAACCACGATAGCTAGATCCACGATGGAATATGAGATGATAGCATTGGACAAATGTTGTGAAGAGGCTGAATGTCTATGCCATTTTTTAGAGGATATTCCTAATTGGGAAAGACCTATACCCCCAATATGTGTGCATTGCGATAGTCAAGCCAGACTTGGGAGAGTACGAAGTCATATATATAATGGTAAGTCTAGACATTTACGTCGTAGACATAATACCATTAGACAACTTCTCTCAACTGGTGTTGTCTCGGTTGACTACATAAAGTCAAAAGACAACATATCGCATCCGTTAACCAAAGGGTTAAGTAAAGAGTTGATCGAGAAGTTGACACGATGAATGGGTCTAAAGCCCTTGGTATAAGTTCTATAGTGGATACCCAACCTTGTTGGCACCTAGGATCAATGGAACAACTAAATTATGGAACGTAGTGTGTCACTGTGGGGTCTTGGACTTGATATCTACTATTTTGTACAATAATTCACCCCTTATTTTAGTTGTTTTGATGCTTATTTTCTTTATCCTAATGAAATTGAGAATTGTTTGTGTGTTATATTATCCAAGAGTTGAATTATCCACAAGGAGTAGCAAAGAAAGAATTTTGGAGCAGTTTGGACAAGTTTTGGAAGAAAAGGAAATTACCAAGAAAGAATAGGAAACAAGAATAAGAATTAGAAAAGAATTGGAAGTTGTCTCATGGGCCCAAGGCCCATCTATCTCCTATATATTCTACATATTCTCTACAATTTAGAGAGTTCCCAACCCTAGTTAGTTTTAGTTTATTTTTCCCCTTCTCTTTATATTTCCCTAGTATAGTTTAGATTAGTTTTAGATTAGATTATTTAATCTCAAGCTTGGAATCACGGATTAAAGTTGGAATTGTTCTTCATTATCAGTAAAGTTTTCTCTTCCCTTTATATTCCTTGCAATATTTATGATGATTTATTATAGTTTTGCTTTGTTTACTTTTATAATGCATGAGTAGTTAGCTTTTGGGTTTGGATTAGGGTTCTATTGCTAGTCTTGATGCTAGGTTTATAATTATTGCATAAAGGGATAATTGATTGATCTAGGGTTTTATATTTGAATTGGATTGATAATTGATGCGCAACTTTTATTGATTTGCTTTGGAGAGGATTTCATCACAACGAAAGTTGGGTGAAAGACTCAGCCTAACTAATTTCAACCCAATTTTTCCTACTATGAGAATAAGAGTAATTTGGGGGCTTATAATGCTTTTGTGTTTAAGGTTATGATTGATGCATCACGAAAGTGGGGCAATCTCAGCCTAATTCTTGTTATCGATTGCGAAAGTAGCTAACTTGAATTCTTGAGTGCATTGCCAATAAATCCCTTGGTTAATTATTTTTCCCTAATTTTGAGATTGTTAGAGCATCAAGATTGCAATATCTCTAATCTGACCCATTCTTTTATCATATAGTTTTTCCCTTATTTTATTTGCATCTTTTATTTTATTTTAATTTCTAAATCATATTTTACTTGGATTATAGTGAATTCCAATACTTTAGTGCCTATGATTTAATAATTCACACAAATACGTGCCATAGCCCCAATCCTCAGCGGAACGACATTTACACCCTCTTTTACACTCACAATTATACATCATCACATTTTGGCGCCGTTGTCGGGGATTGGTTAATTTGGTTTTAATTGTGTGGGTATTTTCTTACTAGAATTAGAGTTAGCGAATTTTAGGAGATCAAGTTTTATTTTATTCATTATTCAAAAAAAAATTATTTGCACTAACCCATAACCAGTTTTTTCCAAGAGTGTCTGTGGTTGTGTTTGACAGCAGGATACCCTCCTTTTATGCGCACTAGATCGAAGGAGAGTGAAAATTTTCATTCTTTCGATCCAGATCTTGAGAGGAAGTTAAGAAGGGAGAAGAAGGTGTTACGTGATTGGCTTCGAGAGTTCCAGGACTTCGAAGTAGACATGGAGACCGGAGACAGTAGCAATACTGGGCAGCCAGCCCATACTGGTGTCAACACACAGTAGCACCCGAGGCAGAGGGAGGTAGCTGGGGAGAACCATGAAGTTCGTGTCGATCCTCCAGTGCCTAATGTTCAGAATCAGGCACAGAACATCATGGCCGATCCAAACCCGAATGTCTATGTCGGGGGAGGATTGGGAGCTCCTTTCATACAGCAGCAGCCTGCATATCAACCGCAGGGCTATGGGGTTGGGATGCAAAATCTTCTCCATAAGATGAATCCCAATTTGGTCCAGCAATTTTCTCAGCAGTTCACACAGGCCAACCTCATGGCAGCCCACTTAACTCCTGAGTTCACTGAAGAAGATTGTATTGTGTATCCAGGAGTTGAAGAAAATAATTTTGAGTTGAAGACTGCTCTCATTCAGATGGTTCAGAATAATCAGTTTGGAAGAGCTCGGGTCGAGGACCTGAAAGCCCATGTTGTGCACTTTGACCGAATCTGCTAGACCGTCAAGATGAATGGCACTTCTAGTGATGCCATCAAGCTGAGATTGTTTCCCTTTTCCCTGAGAGATAAAGCACTGATTTGGTTGAATTCCTTTCCAGCCAACTATTTCATTACCTCGGAGCAGCTCTACAAAGCTTTCATGCAGGAGTACTGTCCTCCTTCCAAGGCTGCCAAGCTGAAGAAACAGATTCAGAATTTCCAATAGTTTGGCAATGAAGATCTTCCCGAGGCTTGGAAGCGATTTAAGGAGTTGAGGAGGCAGTGCCCGAAGAATTTGATGACTTCAGGTGATTTTATTTCATCATTCTATGAGGGGTTGGCTAATCGATCGAAGGTTATTTTAGATACTTCATCCTTTGGGGGTATTTTTATTGATATGGGCCCGGAGGCTGGAGAGCAGTTGATTGAGAGGATCACCTCTAACAACACTTACTGGTACGCTGAGGGGGATGATATACCCAAGAGAGAGAAGCCAGCTGGGATGTTTGAAGTTGAAGAAAAAATGGCAATGCAGGCTCAGCTGGATTCCATACAACACATGCTAAAGCAGATAGTACAGGCTCCTACTCATAGTGTCCAGGCTGTTGCTCAGCCTCCACTGATTCCACAGAATCCTTATGTTCCTAATCCTTATTTTGTGCCACAGGTTCCTCTTGTAGCCTGTTGTGCAATTTGTGGTGGCAATCATGCTTCTCAGGCATGTTATCTGATAGACTCCGGTAATCAAGTCCCTCAGCCTAATGTGGAGCAAGTTGATCTCATTGGTTATTCTAGACCACAGGGCCAGGGGCAAGGTTACGGGAACTATCAGCAGCAAGGGAGAAATCAGTTTGTTCCCTCTTGGAATAATTAGGGCAATCAAGTGAGAAGTCAACCACCAGGTTTTCAAAGTAACCAAGGAAACAGAGGAGGCAATCAAGGAACTCAGTGGAGAAATAATCTGAATAATCAGAATCCAAATCAAGGGCAGTTCCAGTAAGGAAATCAGAATTTTGGGAACACTCAGGGTCAAGGTTTTTCTAGACCATCTCAGGATGTTGATATGCAGACTCTCATGAACCACATGATGGCTCAGACGACTCAGATAAACAAGTTACAGGCAACCATAGTCTCAACAAGCATTGATAGAGGGCCTCACGGCTCAACAGCCAGGAGGTAGTAATCAGTTGCCTAATCAAGCCTTATTTTCGAATGGTAGACTGCCAGCAAGCACAGAGAATCCAAGGCACCAAGTGAATGCAGTCACCACTAGAAGCGGATTAGCTTTGAAGGATCCCCTTTTTCCTTCGAATGATGTAGTGCCTGAGAAAGCTGATAAGAAGGATGAGGGCGTTCAGGTTGAGGATGTTCCTGATGATAGTGAGGAGGAGCCTGTGGTGCAGAGAGATAGTGTTAAGGGGAAAGCTCTTGAGCAGGATGAGAGTATCCCTAGCAAGAATCCTGAAAGGAATAAGAAGGCTGGTGACTCAGTTATACCTTGCAACCTGTTACCATATCCACAGAGGTTGTGGAGATCAAAGGAGTCTGATAGAGAGAGCAAGTTTCATAAGATGTTAGATAAGCTGGAGATCTCCATGCCTTTTGTTGAAGCAGTAACTCAGATTCCATCGTACAAGAAGTTTCTGAAGAATATTTTAGGCAATAAGAAAAAGCCAGAAAAGAGTGCGGTGGTGGATCTGAGCGTAGGAGCCTTGACCTGTGCAGTTCTTCAACATAAATTACCTCCTAAGCTGAAAGATCCATGTAGTTTTGCCATCCCTTGCATCATTGGTGGATTTGTAGTTGGGGGTGCTCTGTATGATCTGGGAGCCAGTGTTAGTCTTATGTTATATTCTTTATGCAAGAGACTCAACCTAGGCACACCAAAACCCACCTCCATGACCCTGGATATGGCGGATCGCTCCATTAAGCGTCCGGTGGGAGTTCTTGAGGATGTCCCGGTCATGATTGATCAGTACTTTATACTAGGGGATTTCGTTGTTCTGGATATAGAGGAGGATTCCAAGGTTCCTATTATACTTGGTAGACCTTTTCTAGCTACTGTTGGTGCACATATTGATGTGAGGAGAGGAAAACTCGTGATGGAGGTGGCTGAGAACAAGATAGAGTTTGACATATTCAAAATGGCAAAGCACCAGCCCTCGTATGTTGATGAGTGTTATTTGATAGAAGGGTTGGGTGAGTGCACTGATGAAAGTACAAAGAGTGAGTTAGGGGACTTGCATGTTTCCCCTATTGATCCTGAACCCCTTGAAAAGTCAAGTGTGCTGAAACGAAAGAAAAAGTTCTTTGGTCCTGATGGGTTCTACAAAAGATGGATGAGGGAGCTGTCTAAGTTCAAAAAGCCACCGGATCGCGTGGTCCCCAACCCCACCTGACATCCATGAGGTTGAGTCGAGCTGACGACAGTAAACTCAGCGCTTCATGGGAGGCACCCAATGTTATCCTTTACTTTTTTGCACTTTATTTTTCTGCATTTTTCTTTTTATTTTAGTTTGGAGTAGAGTTAAGAATTTTTCTTTGTTTACGGGGTGTTCCTTGGGTTAGTTTGGTGAGAGATGTACACTGTTTTACTTTTGAAAGAGTGGGGAATAGTTAGAATTGAAGAGGTTAGGCTTTGAAACAGTTTAGAAGTGTTTTGGGAATATTTTGGACTAACTTGCAGGTGAAACCGAGCTTGGGCGCGAAACGAACAGAAGTGCAAAAAGAGAGCTCTGGATCACGGCCAGGCTCACGGCCGTGACCCCAGCCGTGATGCCTGGGCGTCGATTCCAGTAGCCACAGAGCATAATAGGGCTCTGGGTCACGGGCCACATCCCGGCCATGACCCAGGCCGTGACAGCCGCCCAGAAATTCCAATACCAAGAAACAAAACGAGGGCTCTGGGTCACGGCTACCCTCCCGGCCGTGACCCTGCCCGGGAGGTTCCACCAGAAATTCTAGTGCTGAGAGCACTTTTGAGGGCTCTGGGTCATGGGCCACATCCCGGCCGTGACCCAAGCCGTGATAGCGGACCGTATAAAAAAAAAAGAGTAAAAAAAAAAGAAAGAAAAAAAATTTCAGTTTCCTGTTTGTTTTCCTGCTTTCTAGTTCGATATCTCTTTATTGCTTCCGTTCATGGGGTCTTGGTTGTCCATCAGGGACGATGTCCAAATTAAGTGTGGGGGAGTACTATTTCTAATGAAATTCTGATGAAGTTTGCTTGAAGGACTCAATTTGCAGCTTAGGGTAGTATGCTTTCCTTGTGTTGTGGTTGTTACCATTTTCCTTTCTGCTGGTTTGTGGTTTGTTTTGGTGGTTCTTATGCAGCCTAGCTTGTCAGGGATGACTCAAAGTTGAGCTTTTGTTTAATTCAGTCTCTTGTCAACAGTTGGGTTAACCTCAAACTTTATTTTTTACCCTGTGTGTTATGCATTGCTAGTGAAGGCTTATGTGGTATTCCGGTAATATTTGTCTTGTCATAGCTTGTCTCAGTGCTCTCATGGTGAAGTCAATAATTTCCATGCTTTGAAGTGATTTTGGCCATTGTTGTTAGCCCAAGCCTTTAAACCTACCATTTATTATAATTGTTTTCCCTAGTTGTCCCCCACTACTACAGAAATCGCATACAACGTCGGCTATTTAACGTCGGCTAAGTACTTAGCCGACGTTATATTTGCTTTGAAACCTTTAACGTCGGTTATTATGAAACAACCAACGTTAAAAGTTCCAACTTAATGCTACACCGTGATACGACGACGGCTAATGCTGTAGCCGACGTCGTATCACCGGCGACGGGGGGATACGACGACGGCTCCGGCATTAGCCGTCGTCGTATCTCCAATGGGAGCGCAATACGACGTCGGCAACGTGGTAGCCGACATCGTATCACAAATATCCACCGGCGACGGGGGGATACGACGACGGCTACGGCATTAGCCGTCGTCGTATCTCCAATCGGATCATAATACGACGTCGGCAACAAGGTAGCCGACGTCGTAGCGCAATTATCAACCGGCGACGGGGGGAAACGACGACGGCTACGCGTTAGCCATCGTTGTATCTCCAATCGGAGGACCTTTAACGTCAGTTATGTTACATAACCGACGTGTTAGGGTTTAAAAATACAACCCGTCGGCCCAAATATTACGATGTCGCCCCAATCCCTAAATTACACAAATATTCCGTAATTCTGATCTGCGCCCCCAAGCCTACCTACTAACCAAAACCGACCGCCATCGCCAACCGTCCCCGTCGTCCCCAAGCCGTCGTCCCCGTCGTCCCCGCGCCCCTGTCGCCCAACTCCACAGCCGTCGCCCACCCATCGCCACGAAGCGCCGCCCCCAAGTCCCAAGTCCCCATTCCCAAATCCCTAACTGCAATTCCGCGTCTCCGCCTCCGGTATCCGCGTAGCCGACAGAAAACGACAGAGTGATGGACTGACGGAGACATTTGAGTAGTCTCCGCCACCTGCTAACTCCGCCTCCACCCTTGCGGCCTTGCCTACAGAAGACTCGGCGTGTCTTCTCTGGTTTCCACCTTCACCCTTGCCGGCGACGAAGCTGCTACCCGGCCCCCGCCTTAGCCCCTGTCGATGACCAAGCCACCAAGGTAACGCCTCTTGTAAATATATAAATTCATATAAATTTGCTTGCTATGTATGGATTTGGATGGGAATGCATATAGGTTTCTATTTTACTGCATATAAATTCGTATGAATTTTGGATGGAATGCATATAGGTTTCTATTTTACTGCATATAAATTCATAGGAACCTTCAATCTTTGGTTTACTGGCTTACTGCATAGAGTTCTATGTTTACCGTATATAAATTCATAGCAATCATATAAATTCATATAAATTTGCTTGCTATATATGGATTTGGATGGGAATGCATATAGTTTGCTAAGTATGGATTTGGATGGGAATGCATATACTTTTCTATGTTTTCATATTTGCAATTTCAGGCAAATGATTCTGAAGTCTGACTTGGGGTGTGAGGAAGCTTTTCATTATGCTGAATATGTAAGTTCATCCTAAGTATTAGTAGTCTGACTTGGGGTGTTATTTTCTGTCTCTTTTTCCGCCTGTGGCAAATACTTCCTGTGTTTTTGCTATGTTTTTGGACTAATGTCTGTGTGGTAATTCTGATGGCTTGAGAACAACTTTAGTGTAGCACCATTTGGCATTTTGTTAGGCCTGTTAATTGAGTATAGTTTTCTCACCTAATACTGTATCTAAAGTTATCTGTTTCATATTTTGGATATGAATTTGCAAGCTCTTGCCATCAGCTGTATTTTTCAATTAGTGAATGCAAACTAGAGATGTACGCTTACTAATATGTTGCTATTAATGCCTCATGTAGAATACATGTCTGGTGGAAGCTTGTATGATTATTTGCATTGGTACTATAATACGTTGAAGCTCTCACAACTATTGAGATTTGCAATTGATGTTTGCAAAGGAATGGAATATTTGCATCAAAACAATATAATCCATAGAGATCTGAAAACTGCAAATTTGCTTATAGATGAAGACAAGGTATTGGTTTGTGAATGCAAAATTTTTGTTGTTCTTTGCATAATCTCAACATTGGCAATTTGGCACGAGAACAGAGTAGGTAACAATGTGTTTCATTGCATGGGACAATGTTGCAGGGTCATAAATGATGACTTGAATGGATTACATTTTTATGAAGTTCTCCATGTGTGCAATTACTATCTGCATTTTAGCTTCTCAATTCTTCTGTACAGAATTGAGTTACATTTTGCATGCAGTCTTTAATTACAGCAATGAAAGAAGAATTTGTCGTTTATCCTTCTATTTCCAATACATGAGTAACATGATAATACAATTAGTGAGCTTCTGCCCGCTAAAGTTTGTACATTGTTTTGCTAAGATATATTGGAGTAGTTGGTTTTCTTACCCTATGTTGGTCTTTTAGACATTCCCTCTTATTGGAATATATTTTCTTTCTTTTTGTGTTCTTGGCGTTCTGCATTTGCCAAATGAAGAAGTATTCCTCCTGACACTGAAGATAATTCCATTTCTTATTTTCACCTGTCTGATGAGTGACTACAAGTGGGTGTGTGTATGCTTGTATGAAAAAATCATTATTATTCCATAAAGGGATGAATACTGATTATCTGGTCATAGGGATGATCAAATGAACATATTTCTAGAAACTTCTTTTATTTTTAATTTCTAGTTGCCTGGGATATGACTTGGAAATCATAAAACTCATTTGATTTCTCAAACTGAGGATTGTTTTCATTAGCAAATTTACTGATAATTGCATCACAAATTGGAATATACTATCCTTTTCCCCCAGTTTCATCCATTACCTGTTGAGAGATTTTCTGACTTTTAATGTATTGAGACCATATAAAGACCCTGTATATTATCACTGTGGGGAGGAGTGAAGTGAACTTGAATATGTCTTTGTGCCAAGATGTTGGCCTTATTTGTTTATCAATTATTTGTAGGTTTATATTCTCCTGTGAATCTTTGGTATAACTTGCTTATATTGATTTTGTAATCTTTCACTAGGTTGTAAAAGTGGCAGATTTTGGTGTTGCTCGGTTCTAGAGTAAAGAGGGTGTTATGACAGCTGAGACTGGAACATACAGATGGATGGCCCCTGAGGTATGAAATCACAAAGTCCTTGTATAGAATGAATATCCATGCATACAGATACGTTGTTAAAACTGCATTGCGTTGGATCTACAGTGAACTGTGTGTATTATAAAAACATTCTTATCCTTCTCCTCAGTTGCCACATAGTAGGTTGATTGTTAGAGATCCTACGAATGTAGTTGATGGTTTTGAATTAATCTTTGTCTGCAGTTGGGGTGAGAGTGCCCGAGTTTGTGCATTTCTTCACCTGGGACTGTGCACTATGTAACAATATCTGTGTGATGCATGTTTGAATGTCTTCATCCCAGGTGATAAATCATCAAGCGTATGACCAGAGAGCAGAGGTATCAAGTACTTCGTTGATGAATGGATTAATACATTGCATTAGCTAGTATGTGAAATAGTAATGTGATGTATTGCTTTTATTGATTCGGTACAAAGTTTGGGATAATATTATGACTTGTATTAATTAATATAGATAATTTTTGATGAACTTCTGTTATTAATTATTATCAATTCTGAGATTTATTACTTTTATTAATTTTGATATTATAAATATAAATTGTCCAGGTTTTAAATGTGATTGTGATTGCTATATATATTTGAGCAGGTTTTGGGTGTAAATAGAAAAATAAAATTAATATTTAAAAACAAAAAAAATTACCCTACAACGTCGGCTAGTCTTATTAGCCGACGTTGTAGGGTAATTTTTTTGGTTTAATATTACCCTACAACGTCGGCTATTTGTAATTAGCCGACGTTGTAGGGTATTTTAGTAGCTTTCAAATTACCTTCAATGTCGGCTATTTTTAATTAGCCGACGTTGTAGGGTACCTACGACGTCGACTAATTACAAATAGCCGACGTTGTATGGTACCTACGACGTCGGCTATTTGTAATTAGCCGACGTTGTAGGGTATTTTAGTAGCTTCCAAATTACCTACAATGTCGGCTATTTTTAATTAGCCGACGTTGTAGGGTACCTATGACGTCGGCTATTTGTAAATAGCCGACGTTGTAGGGTATTTTAAGTAGCTTTCAAATTACCTACAACGTCGGCTATTTGTAATTAGCCGACGTTGTAGGGTATTTTAGTAGCTTTCAAATTACCTACAACGTTGGCTATTTGTAAATAGCCGACGTTGTATGTGTACACTTACAACGTCGGCCAGATCAACGTCGGCTTTTAGCCGACGTTAAAGGGTCTACTTAGCCGACGTTAAAAGCCGTCTGTGTAGTAGTGCCCTTTTGAGCCTTGTTTTTGTTTAATAAGTGCTAAGCACTTAACCCCATTCTTTTTATTGTTTTTCTTGTTTTTCTTGTTTAGCCCCATCATTTAACCCTTAGCCCTTAGCCATATATTTTCCATTCACCCTTAGAGAGAATGTACCATTTGTTCTTTACTTTAGAGGAGATTTCCCTTTTTGAGCTTACTTTTGATAGAGTTATTCCTGTTATCTTTGTTCTAGTGTGGGGGTGTGGTGAAGGTATTGATTGGTTGGTTGAATTAAAGAAAAGAAAATGTTTGTTGGTTGAAAGGAAAGAAAAGAAAAAAAAAAACAAATGAAGAAAATTGAAAAGAAAAAAAAAAGAGAAAAAAATGGTTGTTAGAGAAAAGTTTGAAATAGAAGTTTGAAAGTTAAAGAAGGTTTGTGAAAAGAAAGAAAAAGAATGATGAATAAAAGTGCAAGTCAGGTTGCTAGAATAAGTATCTTCACCCCCACTAGTTTAGAATACTCTTGTGTTTCCAATTATGTTTTGCTCTCTCGATTCATATTCTCCATGTCTCCTCTAGGTTTAGTTGTGAATAGGTGTGAAATTCTCTCTCTTTTGTGCATTTTTCCATACCCCTTCTTTGTTTAGCCACTCACCCTTAGTCCCATTACAAGCCAAATAAAGACCTATTTGATTTTAGCATGCAGTTTTAGAGTGATCTATGTGAGTATGAAGGACATTAAAGTACTAAGTAAGCTTCTATAACATGGAATCAACAATACTAACCCTAAACATGCTTAAACTAACAACAATTAACCATTCAAGTCAAGATTCGAAAATTGCAAGGAAAAGTAAAGAAATTGAAATTCAAACCTTGATTAGATGAAGAAGATGATGATATGGAGTAGGAAAGTGCAAGCAATCACAAGCAAAGGAGGCAAATATGGTGTAGGGAAATTAGGGATGGAGAGAAATTGGGGAAGGAAGGGTTAGGGTTTCAAATTGGGGAAAAGCGAATGGGAATCGCGGACTGGGTTTTATAACCCAGTCAGTATCATGGCCGGGGTCACGGCCGGGATCGGGGCCGTGACCCTGAGCCTTTATTTCTGTGTTTTTTTTCTTTCGGCACCGCTTCATGGCCGGGGTCACGGCCGGGATGTGGGTCGTGACCCAGAGGCCTCTATAGTGCTCTCAGCACTGGAACTGTCTTGAAACCATCACGGCCTAGGTCACGGCCGGAATGTGCCCCATGACCCAGAGCCTTCAAAATGCTTGTTAGGTACTGGAATTTTTCGAACCACCTCACGGCCTGGGTCACGGCCGAGATGTGGGCTGTGACCCAGAGGCCTCTATAGTGCTCTAAGCACTGGAACTGTCTTGAAACCATCACGGCCGGGATGTGGCCTGTGACCCAAAGCCTTCAAAATGCTTGTTAGGTACTGGAATTTTTCGAACCACCTCACGGCCTGGGTCACGGCCGGGATGTGGCCCGTGACCCAGAGCCCTCAATAAGCCTGTAGACACTGGAATTTCTAGTGGAACTTCCCGGCCTAGGTCACGGCTGGGATGTGGCCCGTGACCCAGAGCCCTCAGTAAGCCTGTAGACACTAGAATTTCTAGTGGACCATCGCGGGCAGGCTCACGGCCGGGATGCGGGCCGTGACCTAGAGCCTTCGTTTGGCCTCTCGGTACTGGAATTTCTGGGCGGCTGTCACGGCCTGGGTCACGGCCGGGATGTGGCCCATGACCTAGAGTTCTACTATGCTCTGTGGCTACTGGAATCGACGCCCAGGCATCACGGCTGGGGTCACTGCCGTGATCCAGAGCTCTCTTTTTGCACTTCTGTTCTTTTCGCGCTCAAGCTCGATTTCACTTGCAAGTTAGTCCAAAATATTCCCTAAAACAGTTTTAAACTGTTTCAAAGCATAACCTCTTCAATTCTAACAATTCCCCACTCTTTCAAAAGTAAAATAGTGCAAACTTCTCACCAAAATAACCCAAGGAATACCCCGTAAACAAAGAAAAACTCCTAACTCTACTCCGAACTAAAAATAAAAAGAAAAATGCAGTAAAATAAAGTGCAAAAAGTAAAGGATAACATGGGGAGCCTCCCATGAAGCGCTGAGTTTACTGTCGTCAGCTCGACTCAGCCATGTGATCATCAAGTGTAGATGGGAGTAAAGATATCCCAAACTACTTTAGCCATCTCTTCCTTTGGTTCTGGATCATTTAAAAACTTCAACCTTTGGCCATTGGCCACAAATGGATCACCAGTAGTGCCAACAATAGTAACCGCACCAGATGGAGATTGCTCAACCACCTTAAACGGTCCTAACCATCTAGACTTGAGCTTCCCAGGAAACAATTTCAACCGAGAGTTGTTTAGCAATACTTGATCACCCGGTTCAAAACTCCTCCTTAGGATCCTCTTATCATGAAAGTATTTGGTTCTCTCCTTGTAAATTTTGACATTCTCATAAGCATCCATTCTGAACTCCTCCAATTCATTCAATGACAACAACTTCTTCTCTCTAGACAAATTCTCATCCAAATTCAACTTTGAAACTGCCCAATATGCCTTGTGCTCATACTCAACTGGTAGATGGCATTAGGGGTGGGCACTTCGGGATTCGGTTCGGTTTTTTTCAGTTTCGGTTTCGGTTTCGGTTCGGTTTTACAATAAAGTTCGGTTCGGTATGAAACGGTTTGGTTTCGGTTCGGAATTCGGTTCTGTTTAGGATGTTCAATTTTCAACATTTACTGATTTTCCAAACAACACAATGCCAAATAATACATATTCGCATAATCCAAAGTCTAAAATATAAATATTACATAAAAACAAAACAATTCAAACACAAAATTAACATAGCAATCCAAATTGTAAAGTAATATCTTGTACATCCATCATCCCCTCATCACGGATCAATATTAATTATTATTATTTATTATATATATTTAAAAAACCGAACGGTTTTCGATTCGGTTCGGTAAAAAACCGAACCGTTCGGTTTCTCTATATTAAGTACCGATCGGTTCTTTCGGTTTATACTGAACCGAACCGAACCACTTTGGTACGGTTCGGTTTGGTTCGGTTCGGTAAAACCAAACCGAAGTGCCCACCCCTAGATGGCATGACTTCCTAAAAACAAGCTTGAATGGGGACATACCAATAGGAGTCTTGAATGCAGTCCGGAGAGCCCATAAAGCTTGAATGGGGACATACCAATAGGAGTCTTGAATGGGGACTCACCACTTTCTCCAGAATTGACTTGATTTTTCTGTTTGCCAGCTCAACTTGTCCACAGGTCTGTGAATGATATGGTGTAGACAACCTGTGGTAAATCCCATACTTAACCAAGAGCTTCTCCAACAACTTATTGCAAAAATGAGTCCCATTATCAGTGATAAAAGACCTAGGCATACCAAACTGGGAGAAAATATTCTTCTTCACAAACTTGATCACAGTCTTCGCATCATTCCTCGGAGTTGCTATTTCTTCCACCCACTTAGACACATAATCCATTGCCACCAGAATGTACTCATTACCGAAAGAAGGAGGAAACGGACCCATGAAGTCCATTCCCCAGACATCAAATATCTCAACCTCTAAAATTCCTCTCTGGGGCATCTCATGCCTCCTACCAACAATGCCAGTCCGCTGGCAGCTATCACACCTGCTCACAAAGTCTTTAGCAGTAGCAAACAAAGTAGGCCAAAACAAACCTGACTGCAACACCTTCAAAGCAGTACGATTAGCACTCATGTGTCCCCCATAAGGTGAAGCATGACAATGATGAAGAACACTGTCAAACTCCTCCTCAGGAATGCACCTCCTCACAATACCATATGGACCTCTCTTAAAAAGCAATGGCTCATCCCAAAAATAATCTCTCACATCATGAACAAATCTCTTTTTCTTATTGTAATCAAAATCTTTTGGAATGTAACCACTCACCAGGAAATTGACTATGTCTGCAAACCATGGTACGGAGGCATTCACAGCTAACAATGTCTCACCTTTGAAAGTATCATCAATGGGAAACTCATCCTTCTTTCGGCCCTCAAGCCTGGACAAATGATCAGCAACAACATTCTCTGTGCCCTTCTTGTCTCTTATCTCCAAATCAAACTCTTGTAACAGAAGAATTTATCTAATCAACCGTGGCTTGGCATCCTTTTTCTGAAACAAATACCTCAAGGCTGCATGGTCAGTATGAACAATTACCTTGCTCCCCATCAAATAGGACCTGAACTTATCAACTGCAAACACTATTGCCAAAAGTTCCTTCTCAGTTGTTGCATAGTTCACTTGTGCATCATCAAGCATATGACTAGCATAATGAATCACAGGGTAACTCTTATCCTTCTTCTAGCACAACATAGCCCCCACTGCAAAATCACTAGCATCACACATCAATTCAAAAGGTAAGGACCAATCAGGGGGCTGAATAATGGGAGTATGGCAAAGAGCAGATTTCAATTTTCAAAAGCCACAAGACAAGAATCATCAAAATCAAAGGGGACATCCTTAGCAAGCAAATGAGTAAGGGGCTTAGCAAGTCCAGAGAAATCTTTAATGAACCTTTTGTAGAACCCAGCATGACCTAAAAAACTCCTCACTCCCTTCACAGAATTAGGGGGTGGTAACTTAGCAATCACCTCAACTTTCGCTCGATCTACCTCAATTCCCCTTGCAGACACCCTGTGCCCAAGAATAATGCCTTCTGAAGCCATAAAGTGACACTTTTCCCAGTTGAGCACAAGATTCACCTCCTCACATCTGCATAGCACTCTCTCGAGATTAGAGAGACATTCACTGAATGACTTCCCATAGACAGAAAAATCATCCATGAACACCTCCATAATCTCCTCCACAAACTCTGAAAAAATGGACATCATGCATCTCTGGAATGTTGTTGGTGCGTTACACAAGCCAAATGGCATACGCTTGAAAGCATAGGTGTCATATTGACATGTGAACGTAGTCATCTCTTGATCATCCGGGTGGACAGAAATCTGAAAGTAACCTGAAAAATCATCTAGAAAACAGAAATATTCGTTGCAGGATATTCTCTCTAGCAACTAGTCAATGAAGGGAAGCGGGAAGTGATCTTTCCTAGTAGACTTGTTCAACCTTCTATAATCAATGCACATACGATGTCCAGTGACAAGTCTAGTAGGGATCAGCTCATTATTCTCATTCTTAACAACAGTAATACCGCCCTTTTTCGGAACAACATGAATAGGACTAACCCACTTGCTATCAGAAATAGGGTAGATAATATCATTATCAAGCAATTTGAAAATTTCCTTCTTAACAACATCTTTCAGATTGGGGTTTAACCTCCTAAGGGGCTCCACACTGGCCTTGGCATCATCCTCTAAATAAATTATATGCATGCAATACTTAGGATCAATGACAACTAAATCCCCAATCGAATACCCAATAGCCCTCCTGTGCTTTCTAAGCACAGTCAACAGTTCCTCAACTTGTTCCTCCTTCATAGAGGAACTAATGATCACAGGATAGGTGGAATTAGAGCCAAGAAATGCATACCTCAAACTGGAAGGCAAAGGTTTCAATTCTACCTTCGGGGTCTGCTCCTCTTCGAATGGAGCAAGAGAAACCACTATTTCTAGTGAATCCTCCAGCTCCTCAGCAACTGGTTCAGAGGAGTCCTCATCCTCCTCTTCCTCCACCTCTGCACTGCACAGCTCCAGCACTTCAATCACATGACACTCATCGATGTAAGAGGGTTGGTGTTTGGCCATCTTAAAGATATCAAATTCAATTTTGTGGCCAGCCACCTCCATCACAAGCTTTCCCCTCTTTACATCTATGAGAGCCCCAGCAGTAGCTAGAAAAGGCCTAACAAAGATAATGGGAACCTTGGTATCCTCTTCCATATCCAGAATCACGAAATCTCCCGGTATGAAGTACTGATCAACCATCACCGGGATGTCCTCAAGGACTCCCACTGGGCGCTTAATGGATCTGTCAGCCATCTGTAGAGTCATGGTGGTAGGCTTTGGGCTGCTCAGGTTAAGCCTCTTACAAAGAGAATATGGCATCAGGCTAACACTGCACCCAGAGCACATAAGGCACTGCCCACTACAAATCCCCCAATGATGCAAGGAATGATAAAACTACATGGATCTTTCAGCTTGGGAGGCAACTTCTGTTGAAGAACTGCACATGTCAATGCCCCCTCACTAAGATCCACCACAGCACTCTTCTCTAGCTTCTTCTTGTTACTTAGAATATCCTTCAAGAATTTCTTGTATGAAGGAATCTGAGTCACTGCATCGACAAAGGGTATCTCCAACTTATCCAGCATCATCTTGAATTTATTCTCTCTCTCAGTTTCCTTGGATCTCCACAATCTCTGCGGAAATGGCAGGAGATTGCAAGGAACAACTGAGTCACCAATCTTCTTATCTTTCTTCTTAGGCTTCTTGCTCGGAGCACTCTCATCTTGCATGAGGGCTTTCCCCTTAGCATTGTCTCTCTGTAACACAAGCTCCTCTTCACTCTCATCAGGAACATCCTCAACCTGAATGCCCTCATCCTTCTTATCAGTTTTCTCAGGCACTGGATCATCCGAAGGAAAAGGAGGATCCTTCAAAGCTAATCCACTTCTCGTGGTCACTACATTCACCTGCTTCCTTGGATTTTCTATGCTTGTTGGCAGTCTACCATTCGAAGATGAGGCTTGATTAGAAAACTGATTACCACCACCTTGCTGTTGAGCCGTGAGGCTCTCTATCAATGCTTGTTGAGACTCTACGGTTGCCTGTAACTTGTTTATCTGAGTCGTTTGAGCCATCATGTGGTTCATGAGAGTCTACATATCAACATCCTGAGATAGTCTAGAGAAACCTTGACCTTGAGTGTTCCCAAAATTCTGATTCCCTTGCTGGAACTGCCCTTGATTGGTATTCTGATTATTCTGATTATTTCTCCACTGAGTTCCTTGATTGCCATCTCTGTTCCCTTGATTACCTTGAAAACCTAGTGGATTGTTCCTCACTTAATTGCCCTGATTGTTCCAAGAGGGAACAAATTGATTTCTCCCTTGCTGCTGATAGTTCCCATAACCTTGCCCCTGGCCATGTGGTCTAGAATAACCAATGAGATCAACTTGCTCCACATTAGGCTGAGGGACTTGGTTATCGGAGTCTAACATGTAACATGTCTGAGCTGCATGATTTCCACCACAAATTGCACAACAGGCTACAAGAGGTACCTGTGGCACAGAATAAGGATTAGGAACATAAAGATTCTGTGGAACCAGTGGAGGCTGAGCAACAGCCTAGACACTCTGAATAGGAGCCTGTACTATCTGCTTTAGCATGTGTTGTATGGAATCCAGCTGAGCCTGCATTGCCATCTTTTCTTCAACTTCAAACATCCCAGCTGGCTTCTCTCTCTTGGGTATATTATCCCCCTCAGCGTACCAGTAAGTGTTGTTAGAGGTGATCCTCTCAATCAACTGCTCTCTAGCCTCCGGGCCCATATCAATAAAAATACCCCCAAAGGATGAGGTATCTAGAATAACCTTCGACCGATTAGCCAACCCCTCATAGAATGATGAAATAAAATCTTCTGAAGTCATCAAATTCTTCAGGCACTGCCTCCTCAACTCCTTAAACCGCTTCCAAGCCTCAGGAAGATCTTCATTGCCAAACTGCTGGAAATTCTGAATTTGTTTCTTTAGTTTGGCAGCCTTGGAAGGAGGACAGTATTGCTGCATGAAAGCTTTGTAGAGCTGTTCCCAGGTAATGAAATGGTTGGCTAGAAAGGAATTCAACCAAATCAGTGCTTTATCTCTCAGGGAAAAAGGGAACAGTCTCAGCTTGATGGCATCACTAGAAGTGACATTCATCTTGACGGTCTGGCAGATTCGGTCAAAGTGCACAACATGGGCTTTCGGGTCCTCGACCCGAGCTCCTCCAAACTGATTATTCTGAACCATCTGGATGAGAGCAGTCTTCAACTCAAAATTATTTGCCTCAACTCCTGGATACATAATACAATCCTCTTCACTGAACTCAAGAGCTAAGTGAGCTGCCATGGGGTTGGCCTGTGGGAACTGCTGAGCAAATTGCTGGACCAAATTGAGATTCATCTGATGGAGAAGATTTTGCATCCTAACCCCATAGCCTGGCTGCTGATATGCATGCTGCTGCTGTATGAAAGGAGCTCCCAATCCTCCCCCAACATAGACATTCGGGTTTGGATCGGCCATGAAGTTCTGTGCCTGATTCTGAACATTTGCCATTGGAGGATCAACACGAACTCCATGGTTTTCCCCAGCTACCTCTCTCTGCCTCGGGTGCTGCTGTGTGTTGACACCAGTATGGGTTGGCTTCCCGGTATTGCTACTGTCTCCAGTCTCCATGTCTACTTCGAAGTGCTGGAACTCTCGAAGCCAATCACGTAACACCTTCTTCTCCCTCCTTAACTCCCTCTCAAGATTTGGATCGTATGGAGGAAGATTCGTGCTCCGCTGAGGATTGAGTAAAAATGATGAGTGAAAATAGGGGTGTGAATTGTCGTTCCGCTTAGGACTGGGGTTGTGGCACGTAATTGTATGAATTAAAGGTACTAGGCACTTGAGTATGTGAATCAACTAGAATCTAAGCAACTAATAACTTAATGATAAAAATAAAAGAAATAAATTTGCTAATGAATTAACTGTATGATAAGGGAATGGGTCAGATTAGGGGGATTGTAACCTTGATGTTCTAACAATCTCAGAAATTGGGAAAGAATAATTAACCTAGGGATTTACGGGCAATGCACATA
>CM008341.1:31719629-31738591 GCA_002525835.2 Ipomoea batatas | reverse complement strand
GTTATTTATAAACAAGAAAATTACAAACTCTATTTGCAAAATTATGATCAAATAATGATTATAGTCTCCAATAACAATAACAATAACAATAACAACAACAACAACAACAACAACAATAACAATAACAATAACAATAATAATAATAATAATAATAATAATAATAATAATAATAATGTTATTACCTTAATTACTTTACTTTCTAAATTTTTGTGATGTCAACCATTTAGACAAAAATATTATTTAAAATTAATAATATATATATATATATATATATATATATATATACATATATATATTATTGCACCATTATTTAATAATAATAATAATAATATTAGTAGTAGTAGTAGTAGTAGTAATAATAATAGTAATAATAATAATAATAATCTATACTATCTATACTATATACAAAAGCAATATCCTCCTCCAAAATTTTTCACCCAAACGTAGGGGCATTTTAGTAATATGGTAATTATTATGATAAAATAATATTGATTATAATTGATTATAATTCATTATTAGTAATTATGGTAATTATATTATGATAAAAATATTTCACAATAATATTTTACATCATCAATAAAAAATGCAATGGAAATTTGGTAAATTGGAAAAAGAAATGAATATTAATAATTGATTGAAAATTAAAAATAGAAAAAGAACATAAATTATGTCAATTGGAAAAAGAAATGAATATTAATAATTGACTGGAAATTAAAAAAATATCCATAATTAATTAAAACGGAAAAGGAATGATCAAATCATTGCATTTTAATTTTTCACAATGATATTACACAGTAGAATAAATTAAATCATAATTAAATCGTAAATCTTTCACAAATTTAAACAATGGAACGGAAATTAAAAATGAACCGGAAACATTTCAATAATAATATTCTACATCATCAATAGTAAAAGTAAATTAAAAATGGAAAGGAAATATACACAGGGTCTCCATCGTTGGGCACAGTGGCTAACCCCCGCTGGATTATAGGAGCCTCCTCTATTGGGTGGAATAGCTGACCTGGAGATTTAAGACTGCTCCATACCAGAAGCCAAGGATCGAACCCTTGACCTTTGGAAAGAAAATATTTCAATAATAATTTTAAATTTTAAACAATAGTAATGGTAAATTAAAAATGTAATGAAAACATTTCAATAATAAAATTCTACATCATTAATTAAAAATAGAACAAAATTTAGGTAAAAATACCAGTGGATCTATTATTCTAATTGAGTAATTAACTGAAAATAAAAAAAGAAATGAATATTAATAATTGATTGCAAATAAAAAAATATCCATAAATTTGACTAAAATGAAAAAGGAAATGGTCAGATCATTGCATTTTAATTAAAAAAGGAAAACATTCTACATCATCAATAATAAAGGCATATTTTAAACAATATTAAAGGTAAAATGAAAAAGGAACACAAATTAAAAATGAAACGGAAATAATTCAATAATAATATTCTACATCATCAATTAAAAATGGAACGGAAATTAGGTAAATATTACTACGTAATTCTTTTCATTTTTCCTAGATAAGGTTGCCTAATATTAATTTACACATAATAATCGGCACTAATAATTAAAAAACAAAAACAAAAAAACAAAAAACAGAAGAACTGCTAGAGACGTGTTTTTTTTTTAAATTTTATTATTATTATTATTATTATTATTATTATTTTTATTATTATTATTTAATTATTTTAATTAAAATTATTTAAAAAATTTATTTTAAAATTAGTAACCGCCATACCATCACGATTGTAGGTAAACAGGTCAATTTAGACTTCTTCTTTTTTTTTTTGAAAACATGTCAACTTGTACTTTTTTTTTTGAGAAATGTCAATTTGTACTTAATTGCATGAGTTTATGTAGTTTAGGGATCCAATTGCATTCTTTTTTAGTTCGATGGCCTAATTGCAATTTTGTGTATAGTTCAGTGGCATGTTTGACCCTTATTCCAATAAAAAATGATATTACTAATTGATTTAAAATATAAAAAGATCGTAATCTATATTCTATACTATATATAAAAGTAAAATCCTCCTATTTCATTTCCCGCCCAAACTTTTGTAGTCAACTAATTAAATTTTTTTGGTCAAATAATTAATAAAGCTTATTTGTTAAGAAAATGTAAAAAAAAATAGAAATTAACTAATATCTATTAATTGATAATATGTATACTCACATATCAACACTATTAATATAAGTAAAATTATTTATCGAAAAAATAAATGGATATTACTAATTGACTGAAAATTTTTTGAAAACTTTAATAATTAATTATACTTTCCTTTTGAAAACTCTAAGTTATTTAAACTTTTAAAAAAATTAATTGAACATGGGTTGTTAGATTTTTTTAATAATCAAAATTAATTCATTCAAATATGGAGGAGGAAGATAAAACTAAATGCAATATGGTGAAAATGAATATACTTAAAGTATACTTACACATATATCAGTCTAATTGACTAATAATAATTGCCAATAATTATTATTGTAATTAAGCTAAGCATTGGTCGTTGAATTTATTTTTATAATAATTATAATTAATTAATTTCTCATTTTCTCATATTTATTTTAGTAATAATATAATTATATAAGTCATATTACTTATAGATTTTTTTTAAAGATAATTTTAGAGAAATAAGTCATATATTATTCAATTAATTGAGTAATACTTTTGTACTAATCTTATAATTAAATAAATGTACACGTTCAATTAAATAATTTTAGAGAAATAAGTCATATATTAGGGCAGGTTTATTAACAGAAAACTGTTTTTTGTTTTCTGTTTTCTAATTTTTCAGTTTTCATTTTCTGCTTTCCATTTTCTATTTTCTGTTTAGAAAACTTATTTACTAACCCATATTTTTTCAAATTTATTTTTTTAAATTAACGTTATAAAATTAACATAAGTTCAATTTCGAGTGATTTTTACACCTTATATTTAAAATATTTTAAAATATATTTTGTTTAAATAGAATAAATATAATTTTCACTTTTAAGTCCAATATATGTAAAAAATTTACATTTGATATCCGAACCAAATTTATTTTTGTATATAACATAACTAATAACCTATTAAGTTCACATAAAATTTAATTTAGATAATATTAATATATTTTGAGCTAATATTTAAAATATTTTTTGATATATTCATTTGAATGTATATAAATATAATTTTTATTTTGAATTCTAATATAATAATATATGTGAAATTTTGATATTCAATATTTGGACCAAACTTGTATCCGATATAACAGAATTAAAAATATACAAACCAATAATCAATTGAGTTCAATCAAAATATAAAACGTGGTATAGATATCAATTTTTAATTTTGATAATGTGAATGATGTATAATTTTAAGCATAAGCAAATAAGTTATGTTTAAATAAATAATGCAAGTAGAAAAGATAGAAGATGATGATAAGTAAAAGAAAAAGATAATGAATGTAATCATAGTAATGAATAAATATGTAAGTAGATAATAGTGAGAATGTGGTTATAGTGACATATAGTCTAATAGATGATGGATGATTCTGTTTTCCATTTAGAAAACAGTTTTTAATAGTGTTTCAGTTTTATAGAAAACTGAGAAATTGTTTCCTTTTTTCAAAATAGAAAACTGTGCTAATAAACATGTTTTCTGTTTTCTGTTCTCTAATTTTCTAAATTTTCATAAAATTGGAGAAAATTTCCTGTTAGTAAACTGACCCTTAGACTTTTCCTAAAATGTCGAACTGTGTATTCACAAATTTAGATCTCAATATACAAAATTACATTACTCAATATTCACAATTTTTGAACCCTATATTAACAATTTTGTTATATAGATTTAAGAATTGTGTTATACTATTGAATATAGAGTTCTGAAATTGTGAATATAGAGTTTTAAAATTGTGATTATGTACTCAGGTTAGTTCCACCTTGCAAGATGGACCCGGGTCCATGGCATAACAACCGACATTTACCAAACAAGGCATATATGTAAGGACTAATTAAAGGAAAACTATAAAAATTTAACTATTGTCCAAAACTTCCAAACCTAGGACTCTTTGCCTGTGGTGGTGGTGGTGGTGATGACAAATATCTTCTAACTAAAAATTTAAAAAATCATTTTCCGTCAAACTAGACCCTTTTATTGTTGACTAAAATAAACATTTTCCTTTAAATCTTTTTTAAGTACTGCTGACTCTATTACAATGTAGTATCTGTTCATAGCAGTTGCCTCCACTGAGGCTCGAACCCATGTGAGTGGGAGTGTTAACCGGGACACCAAATGCCACTTGACCACAAGGTCTTTGGCATTTTCCTTTAAATCTATTTTCCTTGAATACCCAAATATGAAAAAATTTTAAAAATGACTTCGGCAAGTCATTTTCTCGGTTCCCAAACGAACCCATAACTAATTTTCCCCTACATTCTATAAAATAAAATTTGGATTTGTGAGATTTATTTATAACTTTAAAATTTATTTATAGTAGTAATTTAATACTTATATGCACTGTTGCAAAAATCGATTGCCTAGCGCTAGGTGCCCCTAGGCCGAAGCGAATTGCTCCCAAACTTGCCCAACTTGGCAGAGTTAGCCGAGTTAACTCGAACCAGTTGACCTTGTTAATTTTGTTAATTATATTTATATATACTTAAATTTATTTATTTATATAAATAAGAGAAGTAATATATATATATATACACACACACACACACAATATAATATATGACATACAACCACACACATGCACTACTTTTTTGTTTTTATAAGTCGCCGCCTAGGCACTAGACGCTAGTCTACCGCCCAACTAGCGCCTAGCGCCTACTGCAACCATGCTTATATGGAAAAATTGTAATTTATGTCACTAACGCATTAAATTTTAAGTAGTAGCATAAATGTTGCCCATGTATTTTTAAAATATTGATATTGTAATTGTGACTTTCAATACCAGTAGAGCAACCTCATTAGTTGAGCTATTTGATGCCCCGAAGAACACAGCCATGCAAAGGGCAATGACCAAAACAAAGCATCGAACCATTTTGACCAAGTGCTCTGTGAAGAATTGACTTGTTCAATAAATTTCGACCCACTATAATAACTCACTAAAAAAGATTTTTTTTTTTTAAGTACTATTTGACTCTCTTACAACTCACTAAAAAAGATAGAAAACAAAAAATTCTTCAAATTTTCAATAACATAATACATCTAAGCATATGGTAGCCAAACAACTTTGCTGGCTTATTTTATGGAGAAAAATGTAGTACAAGAAAACTACTTAAAAACAAAATCAAAAACACATTTATGGAGAAAAAATTCAAGTACCGTACTGAAGAAAATTTTTATGAATGATTTAAGGGAAATAAAGGCTAGGACATATAGGGGGAGAGCACAAAAAGATATTTAGATGAAGATTGGATTTTTCAGCTAATGGATATATTAGAAATGGATTCGGAGCAAATCAACCTGAGGAGAAGAATCAAGGCAAACCCGACTAACCCCGAATTATCAATGTGAATGACTTATTAATGTCCAAGAAGTGATGAATTCATCATGGATCTAACTTTTTAATGATAAAAAAAATAAATTAAAAAAATTAAAAAAAAAAAAAAACAAAACAAAACAAAAAAAAAAAAAAGAAACCACAGAAAGAATCATAAAGTAGTAGTGTAGTACTATTACTACCGATTCCTATGATATGAATTCTTGTGAAGTTGAAGTACAACTCTTAGACAAGTAGTTCTACTAAGATGGATTCAATAAATTCACCACTTGTTATCTAAGAGGTTGAGCACATAATGCTCTTAATGGTTTCATATATCCCTCTAAGTCATCACTGAGATAAATTTGTTGAAATCACTGGAGTGGCAAGAGTTAGATGCTTTTTATGAAAGACAGTGAGTTGTCTTTCTAAAGCACCCTTGAGCATCCTGAGATTCGCGAATTATATCATAGACCAAGGGCCACCTTGCACTGTAAACCCTTATCCAAAACGACATCATTCGTTTAAACTAGTGCAACTTTTTTACCCTTTTCCTTAAATTTGGTCAACACTCACATTTGCAAAGTTGTTTCTGATTGTGTGAAAAAAAAATAATAATGCCACCAAAGACGCTACTTTTGGAAGTTACTAAATGACATAGTTTTGGACCAAGGTCCACTTTGTAAGGTAGACCCTGGTCCACGATATAACAAATGCCTGAGATTCAATTGGGGAAAAAAATAAAGAATAGAAATTACCAATGCCGTTGCTCATCTGCCTATCATGGACTGCCTAAAGTCGAGAGTGGGGTGATGCCGTGCTGGTATCACCAATGAGAAGCATGAGCAATGAGCAAGGGAGACCACTGCTGAAGTCATTGACTCGTGTGGGCTGCTGGTTGTGGAGTCATGGAGTCTGCCTGAAGGGGTGAACTCCGGCAATCCAGTGAAGGGAAAAAGCAGATGGTAAATTAGTACATGTGATCACTATTCAGTTGCATATTACCCAGAACAACAATCTAATCTAACCATATTTCACAATTGTTTAAAGTCAGGGTAATCATTACTAATAGCAAATAGATATAAGGATAATTAGAAGAGCTGATAGAATAGCTGACATGAAAGTAATAGCCGATACAATTCCTGCATGTTCTTTGTCTCCACAAGGTATTTCCCACAGAACATCATCAGCTTTAGATTCGGAATTGTGGTAGCTTAATGGAAATAAACATCTCTCCTTGGTTTTTCTTTCAATGCTACACTGCATGAACAAATTGGGAGGGCGAAATTCAACCCTTGAAAAGCCGTGTCCTAGTGGCTGGAAGCAAAAATAACCAAAAGGATTGAAGGACATTTTAGAGTGTCTTCATTTAAAAGGAATTAAGTTAAAAACTTGATGCATATCTATTAGCCTCAGCCTATAATAAGATCTAATTAATCATATATATAGATATCCTTGATTACATATGGATCTTTTCAAATGAAGTACCTGATAACGTGCATGTAGCGGAAGCTCAATGTTAAATTCTACTTCATCTTTGTGCCTTGACGATAATTTAGAGCCAATATCCAAGTGAACCTCAATCAGTGACCGATTTGACCGAAATGAAGGCAATTCTAAATTTGTGTCTCCAAATACATCAGCTTCAGTGAATACTACAGAATAAAAGACAAAATAGTTAAATCTTGAGATTGGACATTCACTTTTGGTCCCCTGACTATTATACATGAATCACATTTGGTCCTTGACTATTAAAATTTTTTAATTAGATGCATGACTATGTAATCTGTATCACATTTGGTTCTGCCGTCCAATTTTCTGGCCAACTATTGCCACAAGTTCTCCTCTCGGAAGAAGCAAATAGTTGGCCGGAAAATTGGACGGCAGAACCAAATGTGATACAAATTACATAGTCATGCACCTAATTAGAAAATTTTAATAGTCAAGGACCAAATGTGATTCATGTATAATACTCAGGGGACCAAATGAAATTTATTCTTAAAAATAGAATTGTGATTTACCACCGCGCTCCACCAAATGTTGCAGCTCAAACAGATCTGCAAAGATTCCAGAAGGTAGTCTTTCAATGATTATAGCCTCACAGAATTCTTGAGATCCAGACTTGGACTCAAGCAAACTCTCCAACCTGATTGATAATGATAGATGACGATGTGAACCTTCACCAATCAGTTTTTGATGCAAAGATATAACCTTCACCCCAACTTTGATTTTTTCCAACAACTCACATGATCCATAACCAATGTCTTGGGCAATATAATCTTCAAATTTTGAATCTGTCAAGA
The DNA here is from genome assembly GCA_002525835.2 of Ipomoea batatas. Classification (NCBI taxonomy): domain Eukaryota; kingdom Viridiplantae; phylum Streptophyta; class Magnoliopsida; order Solanales; family Convolvulaceae; genus Ipomoea; species Ipomoea batatas. The sequence goes on along the minus strand of CM008341.1, from coordinate 31,730,804 downwards.
TATTGTGCTTCTTAAAGTATGAATCTGCAATATATTTTTTATGAGAAGGAGCCACCTGGAATGGAGTCATATAAATATTTCAGTTAGTAGATAATGGAAACCCATTAAAATGAAGGATGCACTGATAGAGTTTGGCACCCAAGTGACCAAGAATTGATTAAATCTTGACATCAAATTAGAAGTGATTTCATGAATTAAGAAATATTATAATCTGGCCTTTTTTACATGATTTTGGTAGAAAAAGGACATATCTATGTAATTAACCAAAACAAGTAGGACGACTAACCTTGTCGAGAAATGAAACCATGCTGGAAATTAGCACCAATGTGATGTATATAATAAAGCACTGCTTGAGAAGATCTTGCGTTCTCATTGCATATCTAAATGGATAAATGAAAATTATCATAAAATTTGCTAAACTAATGCACTACTATGCTTCATCAAAAGGAATGGCAGGGACAATCAGTTCAGTGTTATTATAGAGTGAAAATTTCACACAGTTTTGAGCAGCTTATATATTTATTAAAAAAAAAAAACCAACATGACCAAGAATAGCCATAAGGTCTCATGAATTGCATCTCAAAGTTTCAATGAATTTCACATCTTGTATCTTATTGTATCTCCCCCTTAAACTCAATTTCATGAGAGGAAGGGGCAAATATTAATTGAGAAAGTAAGAGTTGTGGAAAATATTCTCCATAAACCCCTTGTCATGTTACCAAATTTAAAGAGCCATAATTTAATTTAATGGATCTTGCAAATCAATGGCTACAAATGATTCTGAGAATCTTATAATTCCTCAAGTAGATAGACCAATGAAAGTAATTCAAAAATTACAGGCACAATGTGTATTTGACAGGTAGGATCCAGAACATTTGAGGAAACCCCCAAAGCCTGGTTTCCAAAGAGTGCATAATAATCCATTTAATAAGTCAAAGGAAGATTTGTTTTCAGTAAAATAAGAAATCAATGCAAACTCATATTGAATTCAGAATTCTAGTGAAGATAGGATATGGAAATGGCACATTGACACTACAATGGAATGTTGAAATTGAACCTTTAGTGCCTAAAGTTTGCCACTTGCATTTCTGTTCCTAGGAAAGTTTGCCACTTGTATTTCCGTTCCAAAGAAAGATCATGAATAAATAATTTCTATTGAAAGAGTATAACCTAGCCGCTAATACTACCTGCTTGTATTTATAAACCTAAAATCATCAATCTGAAAAAAAATAGTCTCAAAGGAGTTTGCATCAGCAATTTTCTTGCTAGTCTGAAAGCAAAAAGAAGTTTAGGATAAAAATTGAAAAGGAAGAGTAAAGAAGAACAGAAAACATAAGATATTAACTAAAGATTAGAATGCAACTCAGTTGTTTCGTCTCAAAGGAGTTTGCTGCCCAAATAACATTCTTGTAGAACTATAGAAGTATAAACTGCTCATCCTACTATTGCATTTTTCTCAAGTGTCCAACAAATTCTTACTTTGGAAGGGAATACATATAATGATAAAGAACAAAGGAATGAGTGAGCAGAGGCAAAGGACAGGGGGGATATTTCTTACACTAAGTTCAACGCGATGATCTGTTACACTTGCTTGCAGTTTGGCAGATTTAGCTTTCACGAACGTAAATTGGGGATTGAATTACAATGCAAATCATCCAAAGAAATCCACATTGTTAAAATAAGTCAAATCAAACAAAATTGAGGTGAATTGTGACAGCACTCACCATTTCTCGTGCAGCTAGATGTATAAAACTAGGAAGTTTATCAAATTCAGTTGAAATTCAGCTCGGTGATCCCCCTTTTTATATGTATGCACACAGTTTGTATCCACATATGGCTGCAAGAAGAACAAGTAAAGAAGCAGCCAGTGCTTGGTCAGTATATACAGTATATATGTACATTATATACACAGTATTTATATACAAACAATATATATGCAATGGTCACCATTCACCTATGAAAAGGAAAGAGATTCAAAGTTGACTTACAATCTGTCGGCAACAGGAGGACAGCGTCGGCATTCGGCGACGGGAGTGAGGCGAACAACTAAACAGACGGGCGACGGCGGGCAGATTGAAGAGACAGAGCGACAGAGGCGTACTGGCGACTGGAGTTGAGAGGGCCGTCGGCGATTTGCAAAGAGAGGGGCGGCATCAAGGGCTCACGGCGGGGCGGCGTGCCGGCGGGTAAGTTGAGGCGTGAGTCGTCTGTTGATAGTCGTGTGACTCGTGAGGGAGGAAGACTCGTCCACGGGAAGAGGAATAGCCGAATGCAAAATAGTTCAAAAAATACTAGGGTGCTTTCTTAGCCGCCGGACAATGATTTTTAAAATGGATTTCAAAACGTCACGGAAAAAATAAACCGACAAAATAAGTAAAAACGGGTGTAGATGTGGAGTTGTAGTCAAAAGGTAACACCTTTTATTATTTTTTACACACGGCCTAATGATCAGTGTACTTATGATGTAGCTTTAAATTATTAGTAAAAAAGGTAATGATTAGTGTAATGATCATGTAGCTTTAAATGAAAAAGTTAGCTTGTATTATTTTTTTACGGATGTTGCTTTCAATTATTAGTTAGTTATTAAAATGATTAGTTATTAATGATTAATTGATGATTAGATGGTTAATTGATTAGTTGTATGATTTTTTAATTATTTGGATTGATGATAATAAAATTATTATTTTGTCATACTTGTGCAATAATTATTATTGTGAGTTAAAGATAAGATAGTAACTACAACTCCTCCACTACGAAAATTCTAGGAAAATCATGTGCATCACTCTTTTGTTGCACTCTAATATGGGGCGTACGATAAAAGAAAATTGGAACATAGTCCATACGCGTTTTTATTTAGGCCACTACATTGAGGATTTTCTCAATTATTTCTACTTTTTCCTGTTGGTGGAGAAGGAGGTGCTGGACTCGGATTTGCTGTAGGTTGATGAGGCTCAATTGGCTCGAGTTGACAGGCCGGAATCAGACGTAGTGAAGTAGATGAATCTTGGTTCTCTTAGAGGAGAGTCATCTCCCGTAGTGAGTGAGTCAGGATGCTCATTCACTGTTTTCTCAGCTGGCTTTGCCAGTTCCATCTCTTCTTCTTCAGAAATGAGGACGAGAGGATCACTAGGAGTGTCTCCAACTTCGTGACCTCCATTTGCAGCACGTATGGCCCTTAGCATTTCTTACCTTGTTATTTCTGCCAATCTCCTGGACCTACGTTTTGGTGTGATCTTCCCATTTGGCTTCTTTGAATTCATGGTGTCCTGCAAAATAAACAATGGAGATACTCTACACGAGTAGAGTGAGGAGAGTTCCCAATATATGGATGGGAAAGGATGCCTTGGAACGTGAAGCTGTTGAAAAAGATGACTTTACTTGCCTCTTTTTAAGGCTTTGGCTTTTTCCCAAGCTTAAAAAATCAATGCCTTTAATTCTCAAAAGGCGTTTTCCTTCTTGCATGGTCAAAAGGAGTAATTGACGGTTGCATTCTAGGCTTTCGACCGAAATAATGTTTAAATAATTTTTTAAAAAAAAAGACAAACAAAACAAAAGCTACCACGGGCCTTGGTCACCCATGGTAACTTTTTCAAATAAAAAAAAAATTGAAAATGCTACAACGGGCCTTGGTCACCCGTTGTAGCATTTTCAATTAAAAAAATTACAAATACTACCATGGGCCTTAATCACCCGTGGTAGGTTTCTCAAAAAAAAATTTAAAAAAAAAATAAAAAAAGCTACCACGGAGGCACTAGTAAAATTTTGTAAAATTTTGAGTAAAATTTTGTACTCAATTTTTCACCTATAATTGTGCAATGATTATTATTGTGAGTTAAAGATAAGATAGTAACGCAATAATTAATTGATGATTAGTTAGTAATGATTAATTATTAATTATATTAAGAATTTGTAATTATATAACATAATAGTATTTAATAAGTGGTTTTTAGTAACAATGAGACAATAGTAACAAGTTAAAAAGAAAGATAATATGTATTATTCACTGCTCCAATTTAATCATTCAAATTTGCCGTACACATTGTCATTAATAGTGTACGTAACTGACCACGGATAAATATTCTCAACATAACATTTACCAATAACTAGCATGAGCACGACGTTGTCATTTATATTGAAGCATACAACCTCATCATCCACATTAATCTCAAAATGATAAGTTATTTGCTCCCACTGTTCAATATAGAATGTTTTATCGAAGTAGAGCCGTACCTTTCTATCCCCGACTATAATTTGAAGCGGCCGTCCGTCTAAGACATTAGCATCGTTGAGAAACTCACACAATCGATCATGCTACAGTTTGAGTAAGAAGATGCTAGTAAGTAATGATATCATTGGAATCGGTTAGTAAATGTATATAATGTTCTTACCGCTCCAAATGTAAAGAAATCTGTATACAAATAATTACATCGCTCTAGTTGCTCAAACTCAAATCTTGGTGGTATTGAAGATCTTGCGCTCAAACTTATTTGTCCTAATATTTAAAGAAATTATGATTAATATATGTAGTTAAAAATAAATATAACATATAATTTTATGAAATATAGTGTTGTGTTACCGATTTCAATGAGACGATTGCTGACGGATGGGCCATATTGATTAAATTTTCTCCGCGGCTTGTAGGAGGAGCTCTTATAGAAGAAAGTTTCAAACTTGAAAAAACCCCGATATCGAAAAACCACAATGTCTCCAGGAAACAAATGATTTTCAATCAGGAAATCAGAAATGCCCGATGTAAAGTGCATATTTTCGACTGAAACTTCTATTGCCACACGCCCACACTGTAATGCAACAAAATTGCTTTTGTTGTGAAATGTTGCATTAGATGATGATGCATACAATCGGGAATTTTCAACTGATGAAAAAAAATAGAATAGGTAAGATCTGGATCGACGAATTGATTTGAATGTATTAAACAATCTAAATATATAACACAAAAATTAGATTCTTATACCGTAATATGCGAAGGGTCGATTTGAATGGAGAACCACGTAATCGTGCATTCACTAACATCAGGCAAATGTATTTGATTATTGCAAGCTAGTAAAAAGAATAAAGAACATAAATGAACACGTTATATAGTAAATGGATAATTCTAAATGATAGACTTAAAAAAAATCTACAAATAAAAAATCACTTACGACAATGATAATTAATTAATTGTAGAGTAAGGAAGACGACCGTAGTATATTCTTGCACCTCTATCTCGTTTAGAAAGATCTTTGTTTCAGGCGCATATAAACCCAACATTCGTAAATATTGAATCCATCCCAGACTTAGATAACACCAATATACATTTGATCTGATCCTACGATTTGCCTCCCATATGCATACATAATACGCCTCCCTACGCGGGTTATTGCGTGATAACGCATAAATTCATAACTTTTGGGAATGCCACATCTGGTAGAACGCTAATAATATGTTGTGTAATCTACAAATAGATCCGTTTGCAAATTGGAATATTAAAAATAGTTGGGTTGAGACAAAAAAATCAGTACAAAGTTGTTTTGAAGAGATGAACAAATGGTTGTTAAAGATTCGTGAATAATTTATAGGTGAAAAATTGAGTACAAAATTTTACTTGTGAATATCTGTGAATGCCTTTTCAGTCTGAAAAGCAATTAGCAATCTTTTCAGACTGAGCTTGCTTTTCAGACTGAAAAGTCATTCAATATTTTTTTTTAATTAAAAACCTACCACGGGGCTAGTCCCGCCGTGGTAGCTTTTTTGATTTTTTTTAATTTTTTTTAGAAACCTACCACGAGTGATTAAGACCCGTGGTAGTATTTTATTTTATTTTTTAATTGAAAATGCTACAACGGGTGACCAAGGCCCGTTGTAGCATTTTCAATTTTTTTTTAATTAAAAAAGCTACCACGGGTGACCAAGGTAGCTTTTGTTTTTTGTTTTTTTTATTATTATTATTTAAACATTAAGTTTTTATTTATAAGATTTCGGTCGAATTTTTTTTAATAACAGAATGCGAACAATTATTACATGCTATTGGTTATTCAAAGAAGGACATCGTGTCGAAGTATGTGTTCGACTTTGACAATATTTACATCTCCTTCTAGCATTAGAAGTTCGAAAGTCCATTTCATTTGGAAACCGACGTGTTTGTCGTTGTCCTCGATTGTTTTGACGTCTGCCGTTAATTGGTTTGTGTCATGTGACTTGATTTGTCCACTCCATATCTGAGTCTAGTGGAAAGAAATTGGCTGCATAGCTCCTTTTGTAATTATCGATAAGAGTATTCTTTTGCCATGAACAAGGCGTAGACCTCCCTTCGATATTTACACACTGCTATGACATGTGCACATGGCAATCCATCAATCTTCCAGTATCCGCATTTACACGTACGGTTGGTCAAGTTTACCTGGACATAAGTTTCAGAACCTTGGGCAATGTATCCTGACTGAAGAGCAACGCCATACAATCCAGTAGCGTCATAAAATCGTTGAATGCTTGCATTGTTCGACAGTTGCTCTCTTTTCTTCAGCTCGTTGCAAATATTCGTTGGCCAGAGCATCCCAGCAGCTTCCATTCTTTAGGCCGATGTACGTTTGTTGCAAACATTATGCATAACTTGTGGAAAGTATGTCTTACTATTGCCGTGACCGATAGCATTCAACAACCCTTTTAAGAATTATTAAATGATTCAGACGAATTAGTTGTCATTACACCATACCGATGACCACCATCATAGGACAATGCCCACCCTTCGGGGTCGATTGCAGATAAATAATTGTGGGCGTCTGGCTAGTATTGTTGGATGTTTTGCATTGACGAACGAAATTTGCTTTTGGTAACTGCAGTACCTGCTTCCCATACCAATGCCTTCGGTATGGGATGTTTGAACCTGGTCATCACATTACTTCGTATGTGTCTCAGACAAAAACGTCGCTTGACCCGACTGCTTTGTAATTCAGGCAATTTATTATATGCCGAGTCGATCCCGGCGTGTCTATCCGAAATGATGCAAATTGAAGGAAGATTAGAAAAGACATGTCTTGCTAGTCGTTTGAGAAACCAGGTCCAACTAGCCGCGTTTTCAGAGTCAACAATGGAGTAGGCCAGAGGGTAAATCTCCTTGTTAGCATTCATGCTGACCACTAATAGGAGATGACCCTTGTATTTGCCATACAGATGTGTACAGTCAATGGCAATAACAGGAATGTAAAATCGAAAACCGTCGGCTTGAAAGCCCAGAATGCATACAAAAAATGCCCATGGTTATGACCTTCTATGTGGGGATTGTGTTTTAACTCAACAATCGTACCGGGTTAGCTGCCTTCAGCATTTGAAAGAATTTTGGGAGCTCCGTGTACAATTCTTTGAAGTCCCCATAGATGCTTTCAATGCACTTCTGACGTGCGTACCATCCCTTTTTGTAAGTAACGTCGAACCCGTAGTGCTGTTTCACATCAACCTGGATGTGTTTTATCTTGTATTCTAGGTCGGCGATGATTTTTTTAAAAATCAAATTAGCTATTAGTGCACTGGTGCACAACTTCTCCGACGCTCCCGGGTTGAAATCACTTCTACACGTGTGGGGTTCTGTGAACTTCGTGATAATCCACTCGTCTGTCACCCCTCTTAATTTCTTGGTAGACAAATTCCAAAAACATGGTTGTTGTGGATTATTGGCATTGCGACACACAATATAGCAAGACTTGGGATTTTTGTAAGCGGAATGCATTTGTCTTCTTTGCGCGATGGTGTAAATTTGAAGTGCTTTTTTTAGCTACTTGTATGAACTGAAAAACATCCCGACTTTGATCTCATTTGTTGAGGGATCGTAGGAGACCATTTCTTCATCGTCCTTTTCTGAATATCCTGTAGCAAATGACACCGGAGCGTGATAGTAAGGAATTTCAGAGTCAGGAACATTGTGACGTCGACTTCGATCATTTGAAGAAGTGCCGAGTGTTTCTTCAAATGAGTCGAAATCCATAGAAAATTGATCATTTGAATCTTTTCTATCGGAACTATTTGAGGTTTGGGACAGTATCGCTTCTTGTTCGGAGTCTGTATTGTCACGAGCTTGTATTGGCTGTGACGTTGATGGTATTGTTGATGGCAATGAAGTAGCACCAGTCGATGGTTCTCCGTAGTAAAATCCTTGTTCTTCTATGTTATGACCAAAATTACTGAAATCAACGTACTGTTCGTATGTTTCATTCAATATTGGTTTAACATAAATATGTAGATCATCTACTACGGATGTTTGCTGAACAAAGTATTCTCACTCTTCTGGAGTATGAATATGATAAGGAGTATGTGTCATACCCATTAGAGTTGCGAATACCAATCTTCCAATAATCTCTATGTTGGTGTCAAAAGTGACACCCATTGCATGTCGTATCAAGGCAAGAACAAAATTGTATCCAATATGCACATGAAGTGGAATCACGTTCTGTGGCGGAATTGAGTATGAAAGTTGTGGTGGCCGCTTTTGTTTTGATTTCCAGTTTATTTTGCAATTTCCAAAATTTCATAAATTTATCATTGAAAGTAGGTGAAAAAATAAAGGTAGCTGAAAAAGTAAATGTCAGCTATGTTCACGTGAAAAAGTAAAGGTAGCTTTTCAGTCGCTTTAAGTGAGATGTGACGCATCAGTTGCTTTTCAGTAGCTATTGTCCAAGTTTTTTTTTCTTTCACGTGAGGGTTGCTTGCTGTGATATTCAGCTATATATAGCGGATGAAGCACAAGCCAACTTTTAATTTGACGTGAGGGTTGCGTGCTGCAATATTCACCTATATATAGCTGATGAAGCACAAACCAACTTTTAATTTGATGTGAGGATTGATTGCTGCGATATTCACTTATATTGACGTGAGCATTGAGTTCTGTAATATTCACCTATATATAGCTGTTGAAGCACAAGTTATTTCGCCATCAGAAGCACATGTCATTAAACGAAGCAATAGTGTGTTTTACTATGGTATGTATATTATTTTTGTATATAGTTATATGTTGAACTCAGGATTGAACTTTTGTATATGTGGATTATAGGGAAAGACATATGTTGTTTTTGTTGGGCGTCGTCCAGGAGTATATAATACTTGGGAAGAAGCCAAAATGCAAGTGCACCGATATAGCGACAATTTGTATAGATCTTTCTCGTCTAGAGAAGAAGCTGTTCAAGCTTTCAACAAATTGTATTAAATAGTTATGGAAGAATCAATTTTAATTTTTTTTTTAGTGAAAGCTAACACGGCTTTTAGGCCGCCACTGTAGCTATTTAAAAATAAAAGCTCCGTGGTTCGATTGAAATGTTCAGTAATCAAATCGTAAGTCATATATCTTGACCGGGTCATTTTTTTGTAAAATATTTAAGACTTGTATTTTATTAGGAAACTTTTAAGTTTCCTCCAAAATGCATTTAAAATGGAAAGAAACTATTTTTTGCAATATAGTTTTAAAATATAATAAGACCTTGTGGTCAAGCGGCACCCGGTGTACACTCCTATGTGGAAGGGAGTGGGTTCGAGCCTCAGTTGAGGCATCTGTTGACTCTTTGTGCTTCAGTAGGTTGAGAAAGTAGCTACGAACAGATACTACATTGTAACCGAGTCAGTAGAACTCAAAAAAATATATAATAAGTTTCATCCAATATGCATCTAAAATGGAAAGAAACTAGATAAATTCTTTGTGTTTGTTCGCATTTTGAAAGGTTGAATCCCCATAAATTCTTTGTTGTTGTACTACCATAAATTCTTTGGTTAAGTGTAGATTTTTGACATTATTGGATGTTTCATTATAATGTAATTAGACTAATTTAATTTTAATTAAGAGTTTTAAACAATATTAATGTTTGGCAGCTTCAACATGTGGCGTGGGAGTTTTTTTTTTATGATTAATATATATTAAATCTAATAATCAGATTGACTAATAATATAATAGAGCTAATTTCGACAAGAAGTTTCATAAGTTGTGGAAATATTTTATGTAATGTTTTATTTAGTTCCTTTTAATAGGGGTTCTAAGTTATATATAGGAGTACGGACGTTCAATTTTACCCTTGTAGTAAGCTATAAGCCCCTTCCTAGGCAATTGATCTCATCTCCTCCCACCATGTACCACAGCGAAATTAATGTTCCAGTAAAACTAATAATTATATAATATAATTAACTAATAAATATATTTATGAAAGGCTTTGAAGTTGAAGAAGTCAGGAAAGGCTTTGAAGTTGCACAGTATTAGATAATAAATTAATGTTCCAGTAAAACTAATAATTATATAATATAATTAACTAATAAATATATTTATGAAAGACTTTGAAGTTGAAGAAGTCAAGAAAGGCTTTGAAGTTGCATAGTATTAGATAATAAATTAATGTTCCAGTAAAACTAATAATTATATAATAAATATATTTATGAAAGGCTTTGAAGTTGAAGAAGTCAGGAAAGGCTTTGAAGTTGCACAATATTAGATAATAAATTTGAAGTTGAAGTTGAAGAAGTCAGGAAAGAAGTTGAAGAAGTCAGGAAAGGCTAATGGGGCTAATAGGTAAAGGCTAATGGGCTAATAGGTTAAGTTGAAGTTGAAGAAGTCAGGAAAGATGTTGAAGTCAAGACAGGCTAATGGGGCTAATAGGTAAAGGCTAATGGGCTAATAGGTTAGATAATAAATTTGAAGTTGCTAATAGGAATCGTTGAAGTTGCACAGTATTGGAAAGGCTAATGGGGATAGGTAAAGGCTAATGGGCTAAAGTTGCACAGTATTTAGGGCTGTTAACGAACCGAACATAAACGAACAGAGGCTGTTCGTGTTCGTTTGTTAAGATATTTTTAGTGTTCGTGTTCGGGATCGTTTGTTAAGATTTTTGAAAATCTTGTTCGGGATCGTTTGTTAATCGTTTATTAGCGTTCGTTAACGTTCGCGAACATGTTCGTGAACACGTTCGTTAACGTTAACGAACATGTTCGCGAACACGTTCGTTAACGTTAACAAACACGTTTGCGAACGTGTTCGTTATCATTAACGAACACGAACATGTTCGCGAACAAGAACAAGTTCACGAACACAAACATGTTCATGAACAAACCCGTTTGTTAACAATAAACAAATAATTGAAATAAACAACATAACTATAATAAAACTAATAAAAACAAGATTAAAAAATACACAAACTACTTGTGAATCTTACA
>CM008341.1:31695432-31715450 GCA_002525835.2 Ipomoea batatas | reverse complement strand
AACACAAAGAATTTATCTAGTTTCTTTCCATTTTAGATGCAAGATGTGTATAAGAGACAGGCTTAGCGGCTGCGGTTCGGCGGGAGGGCTTCGCAGCTGCGGTTCGGCGGGACTGCTTCGCGACTCCGGCGGCTTGCAGCTGCGGAGGCGCTTTGCGAGGATGGGTGGGCGACGGCGATCGGCGACGGGTAGTTAGGGAGGCGACGGCTGATGGGGGGCGACGGCTACTTATTAGGGACGTTCGAATATAATGTTTGAATTTTTGTTTTGGTTTATTAGGGATTGAACGTTCGGCTTTGTTAATTTGGGGGCGACGACTTGGATTTATTAACCCTACAACGTCGATTATATCAAATAACCGACGTTGTAGGTCAATCGTATAAAACACGTCGCAATACGACGTCAGCTAACTTCCTAGCCGACGTCGTATTGCGCAAAGACGGAGTCCGTTTGGTGATACGACGACGGCTAAAGATGTAGCCGTCGTCGTAGCACCCGTCGCCGGCGATACGACGTCGGCTAACCACCGAGCCGACGTCGTATCGCGTAGTAGTATTAGGTTGAGACTTTAAACGTCGGTTATGTCATGATAACCGACGTTAAAGGTTTTTTTTTTTATTTTTAATTATTTAAATAACATATAACGTCAGCTAATTACTTAGCCGACGTTAATTAGCCGACATTGTATGTGATTTCTATAGTAGTGACAGGACTTTCACAGAGGAGAGTCATCCGATCAAGGTGGTAGGCAATTGCAATTGCCGACAATGGATGAGTTTCTCCCTCAGTTGGTCCAAGAACAACAACGACGGCAATCAACGAGGCGCGACCGCCCGACATTATGTGGAACTAGTTCGCGACATTACCACCCCAGGTACAAACATATATGCAATTTCCCTAATTTATATTGCCATTCAATTTATTGTTTTTAACAAGACTTCATTAACTTAATTTGCAGGGGACACCACTAAATTTTTGGATGAAACATGTGCTTTATTTTATTTTACAGATGTATATTAAATACGTTGAATTATATTAATTTAAAACCGAAATTTATCGTACAAGTTTTAGCATTACTATCTTATCTTTAACTCACAACAATAATTATTGCACAAGTATGACAAAATAATAATTTTATTATCATCAATCCAAATAATTAAAAAATCATACAACTAATCAATTAACCATCTAATCATCAATTAATCATTAATAACTAATCATTTTAATAACTAACTAATAATTGAAAGCAACATCCGTAAAAAATAATACAAGCTAACCTTTTTTACTAATCATTTAAAGCTACATGATCATTACACTAATCATTACTTTTTTTACTAATCATTTAAAGCTAATCATCAGTACACTAATCATTAGGCCGTGTGTAAAAAAATAATAAAAGGCAACACCACATCTACACCCGTCTTTGCTTATTTTGCCGGTTTATTTTTTCCACAACATTTTGAGAGTACATATAATACATCCTTTCTTGCCTTTTACGATTTTTTAAGGTTTTATCCGCCTTTCTCCACCGTGCTGATGGCGGATTCCGACTTAGTAGGCATGTGTGCCCAGCTTACTCTTGCTGACATTGATGATGAGGAAACTTTCATGCAGCTTCCCGACGTTCTTGTGGATCATGCTGAGATTAACGATGAGTTTTATGCAGTAGGGTGTTTGGTTACGGGCAAACCAATAAAGTTCCAATGCTTACAGGACACTATGGTGGGCTTTGGAAACCTGGCTTTGGGGTGACGATGCGTCAACTGCAACCCCATTGATTCTTGATACGGTTTTATAATGACGATGATATTAGCCGAATAATGGACGATGGCCCTTGGACTTTTGAATAGAGTTTGTTGGTGATGCGGCGATTGCTACCGGTTGAGGATCCGAAGGAGGTGGTACTCGATCAGGTAGAGTTCTAGGTCCATGTTCATAACCTTCCCGTGGGGTTCTGATCTGAAGCGGTTGTCTCGGCCATTGGTTCGTTCCTTGGTACGTTGATTAAGATGGATTAGAGGAACTTTAATGGTTCCATACACACCTTTTATCGGGTGCGAGTCGTTATTGATCTAGCAAAGCCTTTAAAAAAGCAGATGAAGTTAAAGCGGGATTCTGGATCGTGGGTGGTGATTGATTTCAGGTACGAAAGGCTCCGCACTTTTTGCTTTATGTGGCATTATATGCCACGGGGAAAAGTTCTGCTATAAGGTTCCTCGACAAGTTGATGTTAAAGCTGAGAAACCATATGGTACGGTGAGTGGTGCCATCTACTGGGCACTGGTGGGTTGTGTCGGCTTCAACTGCTGAGAGGAGGAACTGGGTAGCACCTGCCCATGAGGGTATTGAGGTGCGTGATGCGAAGGGCAAATGAGCGCAGAATATTAATGACGAAGACATTCCATGCAGTGATAAGGATGGTGTGCAGGTGTTCCATTGAATGAAAATGCTGCGGCTAATAAAGTTTCTGAGATCGTTTGTGTGGAGTAAAAGAAGCGACGAATGGAAGGAAAGAGGATGTCTTCTGGCTTTGTCGTTACTGGTATGGATCTTGATACAGTTGGTTCAAAAAACTTGTTGAAGGTGGGTTTTGCAGTGCAAGCCCGCCCTGAATTATGAGTCTCATAGCTTGGAATTGTCGCTGGCTTGGCAACCAGAAGGCGGTTCGTATTCTTGCGGATTTGGTCCGCATTGAGAGGCCGAGTATTGTGTTCTTAATGGAGACCTTTTTAATTAAACAGAGATTCGAACCTATTCATGTACAGCTGGGATTTGGAAACATGCTTGTTGTAGATGACCAGGGTCATAGAGGGGGACCTTCCCTTCTTTGGAATGATAATGTCGGAGTGGAGATAACAACTTATTCTCACAACCACATTGATACGAAAGTTACATTGGATGTTGGGGTGGAGTTTTGTTTTACTAGTTTCTATGGGTTACCCGAGCGACAAAGGAGACGGGAGTCATGGGATTTGTTATGTAATCTTTCAGTGTTGAGCTCTCTACCATGGTTGGCAATGGGCGATTTTAACGACCTGCTTGATCAGTCTGAGAAAATAGGAAGATTGCCACACTTGGAGTGGCTTATCAATGGCTTTCGAAATGCAGTAGCAGATCGGGGCACACATGCGATGGTGGAAGAAAAACTTGATAGGATACTATAGATACTTGGCTTACCTTGTTTGAAGGAGCAAAGGCATGGTCTCTTGTTTGCCCATACAGTGATCACCTTCCAATTATGATCACGCCTGAAGTGGTTAGAAGAGTACATCGTCGGCGCAGATTTTGTTTTGATAACATGAAGCTGAAGGAGGTGACCTGTAGAGAGATCGTGGAACACAGTTAGATGTCCTAATAAGAATTGCGGTTTGCATTCATAATATTTGGAGGTAGGGGCATGTGTATAACAATGGTTTTTTGAGGAAAATTGAAGCTGCCAAATCGAAGTTGGAAAGCCTAAGAATGAGGAGGGATACAACGGGTATTGTTGAGTATACTTGTACTGAAAGGGATCTCATTATCTTGTTAGAGCAGCAACACTTATTTTCGAAGCAAAGAGCTAAAAAGCACTGGTGGAAGGGCGGTGATACGAACACAAAATATTTCCACAATTCCGTTAAGATGAGGAGGCGAAGGAACAAGGTGACGAGGTTGAAAAACGATGACGGGGCCTGGGTTGACAATGTTGATGAGGTTGGCAGTGTCATGGTCGAGTATTTTCAACAGTTGTTTACGGCACAAGTTGGGGAAATGGAGGATGTAGTCTCATGTATAAAGGGCAGGATTTCATATGCAGATAATGCGAGGCTTATTTGTCCAGTAAGTGCAGAAGAGGTGTGTAAGGCGGTGTTTCATATACACCCAGACAAATCGCCTGGACCAGATGGTTTTGCTCCAGGGTTCTATCAACATTACTAGGACGTTGTAGGGGGTGAGGTGACCATGTTTTGTAGGCGGTTTGTGGAGACTGGCCGTTTACCGGATCATATTAACGATACTTTTATTGTTTTGATCCCTAAGAAAGCAAACCCCGAGTGTGTGAAGGATTTACACCCCATTGCTCTTTGCAATGTATTGTATAAGATCGTTGCAATGGTATGTGCTAATAGGATGAAACCTGTGTTAGATGGGATTATATCTAGTGCCCAGAGTGCATTTGTTCCTAGTCGTTTGATTACAGGTAACATTATGCTCGCGTATGAAGCCCATCACTTCCTTAAGCGCAAAAGACACAGGGGAAGGAAGGGGTGGCGGCCTTAAAAGTTGACATGAACAAGGCTTATGATAGAGTTGAGTGGCGGTTTGTTAAGGCGGTAATGGCTAAAATGGGTTCAGGCAAAGGTGGATGAAACGATCAGTAATGTCAAATATCATGTCCTACATGAGCAGAACCAGTTGGGTCCTATTGTGCTAGGGAGAGGTCCCCGTCAAGGTGATCCCCTCTCACCGTATCTATTTCTGTTAGTGGCAGAAGGGTTGAGTGCACTCATTGATAGACGAATGAGGTGGGGCAGTTTGCATGGTTTGACCGTTGCTAGAGGTGCGCCACCAATATCACACCTCCTTTTCGCGGACGATTGCTTTTTGTTCCTCAGAGCCAATAGAGATGAAAGTATGCACATGAAGCAAGTCTTTGATAGTTATTCGGTAGCCTCAAGTCAAAATATTAATTTTGACAAATCCCTGGTTTGCTTCAGTACTAATGCTCAGCAGCATACTTGGTCTGAGGTTATTAATATTCTGGGAGTTAGTCAAGGAGACACGACTGGAAAATACTTGGGACTCCCATCCCTGGTGGGGTGAAACAAGAAAGCAATTCTCAGTTTCTTTAAAGACAGAATATTAAGTAAAGTGTGAAGTTGGATCTCCCAGTTTCTCTCTTGAGTAGGTCGGGAAGTGCTGTTAAAAAATGTTTTACAAGTTATGCCATACTTTGCTATGATGTTTTTTCTGCTGCCAGTTGGTTTATGTAGGGAAATAGAAGCATTGCTGAATAAATATTTGTGGACGGGGTCAATCGGAGATGGTAAGGGCCTGAAATGGAAATCGTGGACTCGGTTGAGCATCCCAAAGGAAAAAGGTGGAATGGGGTTTAGACGGTTGCGTGAGATGAACCTTGCATTGCTGGGTGGCTTGGCGTCTAGTTACTAGGCCTAACTCTTTTGTTGCCCGAGTGTATAAAAGCAGGTATTACCCTCGTTGTTCTTTTTTTTTTTTGAGGCACTGTAGGAAGTAACCCATCATTTATATGGAGAGGTATGCTTGAGGTGCAGACTGTTGTGAAGCTAGGCTGCAAGAGATGTATTGGCAATGGGTATGACACTGTTATTGGGAGTGATCCTTGGCTCCCTACGACCACTGACCCGTCTGTGAGCACAGTGCTGCATGAGTCCATAAGGACTGCTCCTGTATCATCATTGTTCAATAGCCAGCGCACTGGATGGAATGAGGAGTATGTGAAGGAGGTATTTAATAACAGCGATGCTAGTATTATTTTAAATATTCCTGTAAGCCTACGAAATCCACCAGATACATGGACATGATATTGGGAGTCAAAAAGAAATTATTCTGTGAAATCTTGTTACCGAAAGTTAGTGAGATTCAAGACACCTATGAATGGCATAAGATTTGCAATTGCATGTTCCACCAAAGGTTAAGGTCTTTTGTTGGCAATTAGCTTCTTTTTTTTTCCCTACATGTGATGCTTTGCTTATGAAACATATCCCATGCTCTCAGGTCTGTCACATGTGTAGAGGAGCGGACGAAATGGCCTATCATTTGTTTGTAGACTGCCCAGAGGTAGCTTCTATTTGGGAGAGTCTTGGGTGCCACCACTTGTGCATGAACAAGGTAATTTTGTTACATGGTTCTTTGGTTTGCTGACATCCCTCAATAATGATAAAATTAGCCGTGTGGTAATGTTGTGCTGGGCCGTTTAGTGCAGTCGGAATGACAGCGTGTGGAAGGGGAATCCATTCATGTGTATATGTGGTTAACTCAGCACTTAGCTTCTGGGAAAGCTGGAAATTGGCGCAGGATGGTAATAATACTGGCAGCATTAACCGTAGCAGTGAGGAAATGTGGAGAAGGCCTAATGTTGGCAGGATTAAGCTCAATACTGACGTGGGGTTTGACAATGAACATGACGCCATGGGGCTTGGTTGGGTCCTAAGGGATGATGTCGGTCCGTTTTTAGCTTGTAAAGGTATGCGAATTATGGACATATTCGATGTCAAGGTGGCGGAAACAGTGTGTATTCGTGAAGCCTTAAGTTGGTTAAAAGGTACATGATTGGGAGACGTTGATGTTGAACCGGATTCACAGTTAGTTTATTTTGCTTTACGTTCGGACTCTTTTAATTCTGAGTTTGGTTTTATTATTGATGACGTTAAAGAAACTGCATCTTTGATTAAAGATGTGGTTTTCTGTTTTGCTAAGCGATCTGCAAATTGTGCCGCCCACAATGTTGCTAGAGAGGCCGTTTCTGAGCCAGGTTGCGGGGAATGGTTTGATAGCCCACCCCCTTTTCTTATTGAGTGTATTCATGATGATTTAATGCATTAAGTTATTTATTTTTTTTAAAAAAAAAAGATAATTCCATAAAAAATTACCAAAATAATGGTGGACTATATTGATTTGATTGATTTGGTTCTAGTTTTAAAAATTATTTATCTAATTTTGTCCTTGTTATAAATAATATTTAGTGGACATTATTACTTGTAATGGACATATTTATGTCCCTACTTATGTTTTTCGTTATAGTTGTGTATTATATATACACGTGGTTCCCTTCTTGTAAAGTTGGTGATTGATCGAATGAGAATGTTTTCCTCATTCTCCTTGTCTCTATTTTCTCTATTAGCTTAGCTTAAACATAATCTGCAATTCACCATTTACCGATTAGCTTGCTAAAGGCTAATGGGCACAACCAAACAACTTCTAACAGTCCTTTGATTATTACACTACAAGAAAAAACGCGATTTGATTACGTTCCGTCGCGATGATTCCGCTGTCATTCATGATTTTTCTTGTAGTGTTACTCCGTATTTCTTTAATCAATTTGATTCTCGATGCATGAGATAATATATTTTGAGAGATATAATGAGTACATTACTATTAAACCATTTAACTATCATTTATTTATCTAATTTAGTCTTCATATTTGACAATAAGAGTACCAAATCAGTTAAATAAATGATAGTCAACTTACTAAATCAATCAAATTGACATATTCAATGGATCATTTGGTAATTTATTCAGAGGTAAAGTATGATTAAATGATCATATTAACTTTATATTCATATGAGATTTAACAAGTTGGGCTTACCTAATTGGTTAAAGAAAATAAAGTAAAAAAACGTTATTAGACAGTTTTGAAACGAAAAGACTTTGAACCAAATCAACCACAGGAGCACATTATGTTATGGAACGGGTATATATTTAGTTATTTACAATTTTAGAATTCTATATTCATAATTTCAGATCTTAATATACAAATTTACATTACTCAATATTCACAATTTTTGAACTCTATATTCACAATTTCGTTATATATATTCAAAAATTGTGTTATACTGTTGAACATAAAGTCAAAGAAATTGTGAATATAGAGTTATGTAATTGTGAATATAAAGTTCTAAAATTATGAACATAGTTTTAAAATTGTGAACATAAAATTCTAAAATCTACTATACTAATAAGAGTCAAAGAGAGTCAGACCTATAATGTGTAAAAAAAAAATGACGGTCAAATTATTAAATCAAATGGATGGTTCAGATTGTTTAGATTTATATTTTTCTTTGAGATTTCCTAATATATCCTTAATTATATTATTATCCGTTAAATTTTCTCATCTTTGTTAATATTCCGTTAACATTTAACTTACCCATTAATTTCTATAAGAAATGTCTTAGGTTTGAACCTCATTCCAATCAAAGTTAGGCATATTGTTGAACATATACTACGAATATGTTAAGTATATTATTCAAAAATAAATACCCCACTTTATCTACATCTACATCTACATATCAACATCATCAACAATCCTAATAAGAGCCAATAATGTTAGGGTTTTAACGGGAAGAAAAAAAATGTTGGTGTAATTATTTACTTAAACGAATGGCTAATATTATTTTGATTTTAGTAATCTTTTATGAATTTGAAACCAATCATATTAAATACTTAGGAGGATTTTTTGAAAAAGAAGGCATTCAAATAAACCAATAAATTGAAGCGATAAACTACCCCGTAATATTTTTTGAACTACAGCACAATTGTTCACTTTAAAGGTAAATCGTATTTATTTATTAATATGATTTAAAATGTATAAATTTTTATTACCAAAAGTAGTATTTATTTATACTATCATTATTAGACTAAGTATTTTGACTATCATTTTTACAAAATTGCAAACATTTATTTTAGTGACAATTATAATCAATCTCTCATATATTATCTTGCATTTATATACTTTGGTGAAATTACAGATTTAAATAAACAAATTCAACATTGAATTACATATCTATAAACATCTCCTATATAATCTTGTATTGATATACTTTGAAGTGCTTATTTAAAAATAAATATTGGACATTATCCTATTCGCGCAACGCGGGTGAATAAACTAGTTACTCTTATTAAATTAAATAAATTAGTAGTTAGAACAAAAAAATAATACATATGCATTTCTTTAATTTATGATTCGGTGTCCACAATTCATTTATTCAAAAAAAAATCATTAAGGGTGTGCTTGGAAAGCAGGAAAATGACTTCTGGAAGATGTTTTCTGGAAAATGAGTCATTTTCCGGAAAATAATTTCATTTCTAGTGTTTGGTTGCATTCTGGAAAACTGTCTTTGTATATTTGGTTCATTTTTTGGAAAATGAATTAAATTGTATAACTTTACATTTTAATTATTTTTTTAAAATATAAAATAATAATAATAATAATAATATATAAAACAATAATATTTCTTTTAAAAAGTAACAGATGCGGCCATTTTGGCCAAAAAAAATTGTTGAAGCCAAGTCCAGAAAATGACTTCAGGAAAAAAAAATTCGGAAGTCATTTTCTGAAAAAATGGTCTCATTTTTCTTGGTCAACGGAAATTGTTTTCCATTGACTGCATTTTCCAGGCATTGCTAAACACCAAAAACCCGAAAAATGATTTTCATAAATAATTTTCCGGGCTACCAAACACACCCTAATTTATAAATAGTATTTATTTATACTATCATTTTTAGACTAAATATTTATATTAGCGTTTTTACAAAATTGCAAACATTTATTTTAATGACAATTATAGTCAACCTCTCATATATTATCTTGCATTCATAAACTTTGAATTACCAATTTCAATAAACAAATTCAACATTCAATTACATATGCATGAATATCTCCTATATAATATTACATTAACATACTTATTTAAAAATAAACATTAGGCATTATCTCATCCGTACAATGCACGTGAAAAAACTAATTGTGAACATAAATCTCGATTTACCTTACAAGGTGGATCCGAGTCCATAGCATAACAATCCAACCATAGGGGCAAATTATACCGTGCACCATGGTGCACACAGCAATGTGCACCACGTACGTAAACGACATCGTTTTGAGCATTGTAAACTAACCGTCCCTTTTTTGGAAATCATGTTTCCCGTTTCGGTCAGTCTGTATATTTATGTTAATATTCTGTGTATTCTAGGTAATCATTCTGTGTATTACAGGCAATTATTCTGTGTATGCTAGGCAACCGTTCTGTGTGTTCATGTTAGTAACACATGTTGTAATGTGTTTGTGCATTCGAATATTTAGAAGGATGAATTCTGTGTATTTTGTGTTAATATTATGTGTTTTCATGTTATTAACACAGGTTGTGATGTGCTTGTGCATTCGAATGTTAGGAGGATGAGTTTTGTGTTTTTTGTGTCAATATTCTGTGTATTCTAGGCAAACATTCTGTGTATTCTCGGCAAACGTTCTGTGTATTCTAGATAATAATTATGTGTATTATAGATAATGAATACCTTGGAGTCATTCGCGTCCGCGTCCATTAACATCGAAACGATGTCATTTTGGAATCTGGGTGCACATTGCTATGTGCACCGAGGTGCAGGATATAACGATTAAACCATAGGCTAGTAGACCAAACTCCAAACGGCGCCCAAATGAAAGTTAAGAACAAACAGTATGCACTCAGCAATAAGGGTAAATAAAATATCAATTAATAGTGGTGCTGCTAATCCGCCAAATAGCCCAAAAAACAAATAACATTTAGCCCAACCCAAATATCCAGTAGCCCAACAAAACTCAAGTAGACCCAATAGCCCTACCCTCTCCCGTCTCTCCGTCGCGAACTCTCGGCTTCTCCACTCTTCCGCCGGATTCCGCCCTCGTCTCTCGTCTCTCACGGCCTCACTCCCTCCTCACGCCTTCTGCCCTCGCTCCTCACATCCTCAGACGTCAAACACTACCAAGTCGGCGACTCAGCGCCTGCAACTCTCCAACTCCTCCGTCTCCTCGTCCAGTCGTCCTCAAGGAGTCAAGGTAAATTTTACATATTTGGTTAGTTTAATTATTTGTCGTTGTGTCTGACTCTCTGTTCATGCTTAGTTTAATTATTTGTCTTTAGTTTAATTTTTTGAGTTTACTACTATTTCTGCGTGCTACTACTAATTTTGCTCCATGTTCTTTATTTTTAGCATTGTTAAAACGTAATTGATCTTAAAACTATCATCATTGTAAGTTTAAATTAATGACAGTTCTACATTGTTTCTATCATCATTGTAGGTTTAAATTAATGACAGTTCTACATTGTTTCTATCATCATTGTAAGTTTCAATTCAAAACATATTAATGCACTGGACACTGGGTTTAAAACATTTTGTTTGCTTATTTATTTATGATTTGGAATTATGTAGTATTGAACATCAGAATTTTTAATTATTAATTGTGGAATTATTTGTTATACTTTTGGTTTTTGGTAACCGACTAGCATTTCAATTGGTTTTTGGTTGGTTACTACTCAGGACAGGGAGTCACTGGACACTGGCCCACCTTTCCCCGGTCACCGCCTCGTCAGTCGCCACCAGCTCTGCCTCCGACACAACAAGACGCGCTACGCAGGACAGAGAGGACACCGGCTTGCTGCTGGCTGCCTGGCCGGAGTTGCCGCCTGGCCACCAGCTCTGAGCCTCCGACACGACCCGTGAGTTCTTTCTTTAATTTTTTAATTTTTAAAAAATAAAAATAAAAAATTTCCTTGTTGGATTGTGACTTTTGTGTAATTTTGTACTTTGTTGGTTAAATTGTATGAAAATTTTGAACTTTAAAAACAAATATCTACTGCCTGCTACTGGCTACTGCTTCCTCTGCTTGTAAGTTGTGACTTTGAATTAATATATGTCATTAACAGTTAATTTTAGATTGGTATATAATGGAGTTGTAAATTTTTAATATTTATTTATGAATTATAATTTTAATTGTTAATTATTAAAAAAAAAAAAAGACCCGTGGGCTGGCCTGCGGGTATGCCAACCTACGTGGGACAGGCTAGTGTCATCTCTATCCTAGCCTGTGGGCCGGCACGCAAAACCCACAATAATTAGGCTCGCGGTGAGGCGGGCCTAATGGGGATGGCCGGTCCCGGTTTGACAACACTTTATATAGTATCAAAGAGTAAACTTTGATTGTTAAATTACTTTTTAGTTGTTTTTGAGATTATATCCCATATCAAAATCCATTTTCCATACACAGTTTTGATGCAAGTTAAGAGCCTTTGGTTCATGAGTTTTGGGGATTCGAAACTGTAATAAAACTCTAGATAAAAATGCACATTTTATTTTATCTTTTGTTATAATAATATTTTACATTATTTTTAAATTTTAAATTTTATTCTAAATGAGTTGATTATTTTCCTCAAAATTCATTTCAAATGTTAAGTATTTTATTCTAATTCTAATTATGATACATGAACCAAATACTTTCACCGAAACTCCAAAAACCCAAGCAATTCTTCCCTAAACCCCTCCTCCAATTTTCATTTTTCCAGAATTCTATTCTTTTTCAAGAGAAAGTGAAAGGGGATGCAGAGCTTTACCAAATCTGCAGCCCCACTTTGCAGCAGCGGCCATTGTCACAGAATCAACTCAGCTCCCTGTAAAAGTGCCATCTTTGGAGGTGTTTTTAATTCTAAGCCTCAACGCACCTTAATCCTCAAGCAACTTTCTTCTTCCTCTTCTTGGATGCTTTCCCAAAATGCCCAATGCAGCTCCGCCGTTCTGCCCTGCAAAGCTTCTTTGAAAGCTCAAGAAACGCCGGCACCGGACAGGTATTGCTTCCCAACGCTAGTTCAAGAAACTTGATTTTTATTATGGTTTTAGGTGTGATGTTTAAAAATGTCTTAAGTAGTTAAGTGAATTCATGAATAAAGGTGTTTCCTTTTGAGGTTTATTGAATTATAAAGTCAAGATTTTTTACTTAAATTTCCTAATGCCCTAGCCTCCTCTCAACTATTATCTCCTGATGATGTGCTTTTTGAAGGAGAAAAAAGAGTGTTTTGCTTTTGCTGTTTTGTTCCTTAAGAACTATGCTTATAGTGAATTAGTGAATTGTAAGTTGTGAGTTGTGCTGCATGATTTACTTCAGAAAGAGCAGTTTTGATTGCGTTTTTTAATGTTTCTGGTTATGTTACTAAATGTAGGAGCTCTGTTTCACCCATTCATGGAGTATCTGAAATGGTTGTTGGGGTTCTGGGAGGAGGACAACTTGGCCGTATGTTGTGTCAAGCAGCATCGGAGATGGCCATCAAAGTTATTGTCTTGGACCCAATGAAGGATTGTCCTGCAAGTTTGTTGGCTCATCATCATGTGGTTGGAAGCTATGATGATAGTGCCACTGTTGAAGAATTTGGAAAAAGGTTTGATTTGCACCATTTCTGCTTTGTGGGTATATTGAATTTACTCTTTCTTTTGGTTTCTTACTAATGAATTTGGGTTTTGAGTTAGGTGTGATGTGTTGACGATTGAGATTGAGCATGTTGATGCTGCCACAATTGAAAAGTTGGAGCAGCAAGGGGTGGACTGTGAGCCTAAAGCCTCAACAATCCGGATAATCCAGGTTTTTTTCTCTAGATATGGGGTTGTGCGCAAATAAGTAACATGAGTCTGTATGCACATGTATTCTATTTTATATTTTAAAAAAGTAACACCTAGTTTTGGCTTACTGCAGCCTTGACTTAGTGGTTCTATTCTGACTTGCACATCATTGTTTTCTTTTATAACAGGACAAATATCTTCAAAAGGTTCACTTTTCTAAATCTGCCATTCCGCTTCCTAAGTTTATGCAGGTGGGGATGATGATAATTCCACTAAATTTGCTATGTTTTCTAGTAATAATCACACCCAAATGGAATGAATAATACTAACATTTGATCACTTCGATATTTGGGTAAGACAGATAGATAATCTTGAAAGTGCTAAAAGAGCAGGTGACCTCTTTGGCTATCCACTTATGGTCAAGAGCAGGAGGCTTGCCTATGATGGGCGTGGTAATGCTGTAGCTAAAAGTGAAGAAGATCTTTCTTCTGCAGTAAATGGTAATATACTATCAACTTATAATATAAACAACAGTTAATTAAATTACCTTGACTTTTGCAAATACAAGACCTTTAGTAAACACTTTAGTCATCAATTTAATTGTTGCCTTTGTTCTATGGCTTTTATTAACATAAGAAAAATTAAAATATGAGGGGAATAGAAAGGAAAAGCAAACCTCTAAAATTAGAAAAAATGGGGGTGGGGTTTAAGTGCTCAATATATTCTGGTAGAGAGTTGGGACATAAGAGTTAGACAAAAGTGCATCATTTGTTTAATCCTACAATGATAATTTTATTTTTGTGGGAATTGTGAGCTCCAAAGTAAACATATTTTCATTGTTGGTCTCCATCATTTGTTTTTTCCATATGCATCAGTGTGTATATTTAACATGAGTATTTGTCATGTGTGCATGACTGCATGAGCATGGGAATGATGGTTTTTTTTATTTACTTTGTTTATGGAGTATTTCTTGAAGCTCACCGTTGATGGTTAAATATAAAATAATCTGTATCCCAATTCCTCACTAATAGCTTAAGATGCTACTTGAGGTGGAATGCATGCTTCAATGCTTACTGTTTAATAAAAAAGTATAAATTAATACCACTTTGCAGCTCTTGGAGGATGTGATCGGGGTTTATATGTTGAAAAGTGGGCCCCATTTGTGAAGGTTAGTATGTGTTATGGTTCACTTTGCAATTCTTGTTTATTGAATTTGTAAATCTCGTAAAACCTTAAAGGTCTTTTCTGAAACTTTTGCTTTGAAAGGAGATGTATTTATTAACACTTCATGTCTTATTTTAGGAGCTTTCTGTCATTGTGGCCAGAGGAAGGGATGGCTCTATCCTTTGTTATCCCGTTGTCGAGACAATTCATAGGCAAGACTATATTTATTTGTTGCCTGATCAACTTTTACTATTATTCGTTTTCATGTTGAACACGTGCTTCTCATAGATTAGAATTCTGTAATGTTTTTCTTGTTTGGCAATGCTACGAAACACATTTAGCTTTCCTTATTCCTAATAATTTTTAGTATCCACAGGGAAAACATTTGTCACATTGTGAAGTCACCAGCTAATGTTTCATGGAAGGTTATGAAACTTGCAACTGATGTTGCATGCAAAGCTGTTGGTTCATTAGCAGGTGCTGGTGTTTTTGCTGTTGAGCTGTTTTTGACAGATGATGATCAGGTTGGTTAGTTGCCAATGTATTTATTATTAATATCTTTTCGCATTTAAAAGCCGGGAATTCCACGTACAACTCTTCACAATCTCGAAACATGACAACCCTCTATATATACATTCTCTTACACAGATTTTACTTAATGAAGTGGCTCCAAGACCTCATAATAGTGGACATCATACTATTGAGTCTTGCTTTACTTCGCAATTTGAGCAACACTTACGAGCTGTGGTAGGGCTGCCACTCGGTGACCCGTCAATGAAAACACCTGCTGCCACCATGTACAATATATTAGGTGAAGATGAGGTTAGTTTACATTTTGGGCATTTCATATAATCTTTAATCACTAACTTGATGGTGTACAATATTTAACCTTTCATCAAAATATTCAATACTGTGGCTTACCATGTGCATGCATGCTCAGAGTCATAGGTGTGCATTTTGTACATAGATGATGAATGAAACGTGAGAGTTTTTAAGGTTCAACGTGTACAAGTTTCTTGGTATTGTTAATAAGTATAAAAATTAAAAACATGAGTCTACACATTATAAACTTGTTCTGCTATTTTCCTTGGCATATATTGAAGGGAAAAAAAACATTGCTAGTTTTTGTTACTATTTGTTTAAAAGAATGAGTTTGTGTTTGTAAAACCTTGCATTTGTGATCCAGGGAGAACTAGGCTTTGCTTTAGCTAATCAGCTTATTGGAAGGGCATTAGAAATACCAGGAGCATCTATTCATTGGTATGACAAACCAGGTTGGTTGAACGAACAGTGATGCCTTTTGTTGCAATTTCTCTTCTTTTCCTATATGGCAGGTGTCCACATGTTATTTACCAAAAGAAAGGTCAAGTGAAAGGGAATGAGAACTGAATGATTATAATATCTGTAGAAATGCGAAAACAAAGAAAGATGGGTCACATTACTTTCGTTGGACCCTCAATGGGCATTGTGGAAGCACGGCTAAGATCTGCACTCAGAGAAAATATCATGGATAGCCAGCCTTCTGGATCTGGTATGTTACTATGTTATTCTACTTTCCTTGTGCCTTCTGCTGTACCTTTCATGAAATGGCTTCCTCTTGACTCTTGTTAGTCAAACCTCTAGTTGTCCATGCTTATTTCTGGGGTGACGAGGGAAACTCGCAGCCAGTACCCAGGAACCCCGCCTTGTGACCCTAGCCGGCAAAGGACCACTAGGAGGTAAACCAACCTAGGTTGCCCATAGTTGACTAGCTCAAACCAAAAAGGCTGGGATTTGAACTTGTGTGACCTTGTGGTTACAAGTTTGTATCCTTAGCCATCTTGGCTGGGGTTACCCCGTCCATGTTAATTTCTATTTGACTATATTGATTTACTAATATACTTCATTCATTATACAGTTACACCGCGTGTTGGAATCATAATGGGATCTGATTCAGATCTTCCTGTTATGAAGGATGCTGCAAAGATATTGACAGAGTTTGATGTGCCTACTGAGGTTATCTCCATAGATCATTACATTACCTTGCCTTGTTTTAATTTCATCTCAATGAACTCCATTTTTTTTTTTTAAATCATGGTTTCCATGAAGCCATAATATGACTTGATTAAACAAAACATGAATTGAAGGTAAAAATAGTATCCGCCCATCGGACCCCTGAAATGATGTATTCCTATGCTCTGTCTGCTGTAGAACGAGGCATCCAGGTAATAATTGCTGGTGCTGGGGGTGCAGCCCACTTGCCTGGTCAGTACTCCACTACCAGTAATGCTTAATGACTTGCTATGGTATGTATTCACTACAAACACTCGATGAACTTTTTGAATTTATGACAACTAGGCATGGTTGCTGCGTTGACTCCATTACTGGTTATTGGAGTTCCAGTACGAGCTTCTGCTCTAGATGGAATGGACTCTCTATTATCCATTGTTCAGGTATTACAAATTCTCTTCAATTATTCCTCTTTAGATCATGGGATTAACTTTTAAAGTGAAATATTAGCTCCATTCTAAGTGGTAGGGTGGTTCTTTAATCTTTAACATTAATCTTTCCTGCATAAGCTCAAGAAAGAATAGTATCTGAGCAAAGATAAAATATCGGTTGCTTGCTTCATTTTCTTCCATGTGAAATGTTTCTGACACTACAGTATCTCGAAGAAAAAAGGAGATTTCTAATCGTAGTTGTCTGATGTTACACAGATGCCAAGAGGTGTCCCAGTTGCAACTGTTGCCATAAACAATGCAACAAATGCGGGTCTGCTGGCAGTGAGATTATTAGGGATCAGCGACACGAGCCTGCAAGCAAGGTCAGAG
The DNA here is from genome assembly GCA_002525835.2 of Ipomoea batatas. Lineage (NCBI taxonomy): Eukaryota > Viridiplantae > Streptophyta > Magnoliopsida > Solanales > Convolvulaceae > Ipomoea > Ipomoea batatas. The sequence goes on along the minus strand of CM008341.1, from coordinate 31,698,375 downwards.
TTGCCCCTGTCGTTCCCCAAATCCCGCCAACTAACCCCTTCTCTGAAAATATAAAGCTAACGAGCCATTCCTCGTTTTGCAGAATGGCTCAATATCAAGAAGACAGACGAGACGAGGTCTTGGTCAAAGCAGAGAGGCTGGAAAAAGGCGGCTGGGAAGAGTACCTAAATTCTTAGCCCAGATTCAACAACTTCAAACATTATACCACAACCCCTTTCCAGATTCAATTATTAGGATAACAGAAGGCCAAAAGAAATGCCTTTCAAAATAGGTCCTGATAGTTAGGAAACATGGAAAAAACCTTGGGGGCATTTTCATGGGTTTAGGAGTAGGGAATCACAGCCAATCCCATTCCCCCACTTAAAACCCATTGATTTGATTCCTGTCTGAAGTGGGGTTTTATCTCCATCTGATTCCAACATGTTACATATACATGAGAGATATCTCATTTTCTCTCGAGAAATATTGCAAAATTTAAATCCACTTGAGAAGGCAATACTTTGCATGTACTTATTAATAATTATACAAGTTTTATCAATAACTTCTTATAAGATTATATCGTTAGATTATAATGTTTTTCATTTTGGTTCAGATTATAATATGTTAATATTATATGCAGTGGTGTAGTGCCAAAGTGCACATGAGTAGTGCTAGGGCCTAGGGGCTTGAGAAACTACAAAGTACATACCTCGTATTTGACTTTGAGAGAATTGACTGAAATTTGGCTGCTGGAACATGGCGTTGATTGCGCCGCCTACTCCTTTCAATCCTATAACTTCTATCTAAATGAATAAATACATCACTTTATTTGTCTATTTACTTTTTATTCAGCAATGTTACCACCATATAGTGGCAAAAAAAAAAGTGCAACTCTTGGACACGATTTTGATTCTTATAAATTTTCGTTTGATCTAGTTTATCATACAAGATTTCTTTTAATGTGGTGTACCTCTCTTATTTAACTTGTGTGATATTATACAAAAATAGAATTTATCTAGTGCACGTCTTTAGGGAATACGGAGTAGTGATAAGTTTTTTTAGTAGCTAGAAAAAATGTAACTTTGCCCACAAGTATAACTAAATGTACTTTTTATAGGGAAAACTTGTCGTGTATAGAGTATGATGGTCACATTGCATCATAACATCAAATTTAGCATGATAACTTTGTAGAGTTAATTCTATTTTTTGTTTTAGATTTATAGGTTGTAGATCATTTTTAGTCTTTCTTTTTTTCCTGGTACTATTGTGGTATGATCATTTTTTTATTTTCCGCCAACAAAATCGTTGAAATTTCATTAGCTACAAGGACATTTTGATTTTTTTATATATACAAAATGAGTTGACTTGCTATATTTTTATTATTTTTTAAAAAAAATCATAATTGAAAACCTAAATGCCCTTGTATTTTATGGCTCATCCTATATTCCTATGGCTATGACATGTTTGCACGACCACACGAGAAGCAATAGCTGCATAATATCTTTTATATATATATATAGTTATACCAAGTACTATCAACATGGATGTTAATATCATCATGTACAATTAGAACATTGTTAAACATTTCTCATCAATATTGTTTCTTTTTTTTGCATGTCATCTATTCATCTATTTTATATACAGTAATGATATATACTCTCCTTTATTTTTCTTACAAATTATCCCTCTTTACTTAGCATATCTGATTGGTTTGATAATGTACTAATTTTTTTTAATTAGTTGTGAGGGTAGTCAATTCATGGGCATCCAATGAATTGAAGCCACATCAAGAGTGAAAATTTAAGAAAATAAAAAGTATTTTCCTTTTGTATATTAACAAATAAAAATCTATCATTAGAAAGTGATAGAGCCCCTTTTGTGCGCCTAGCGGGTGCGTTAAAGTCACAACACCCACTAAGCGGCTTTGTGCCTATAATATTGTCAAAGCAGATCTATTCCCATCTTACCCTCACCTTATTAGGTGGTGAGACGACCTTACAAGTTAAAATTGTTTTAACAACTTTATGTGCTCATGCTCTTTTTTTGTTTTGTTTTGTTTTTTTGTTTTTGTTTTTGTTTTTTGTTTTATCTTTTTTTTTTTTAACTGTCAAATTTGAATCTTACAACGAAATCCATGAGAATGTCAAAGATGGTATTATCGGCACCACCAGTGCGGTATCATAGACAAGTCTCAATAAATAATAATTATATTAATTGAAAAAATTGTATTTTTAGTCCATAAGTTATACAATAATCATAGAATTAGTCATTAAGTGTTGGTCATGTTCACTTTTCATTCTTTTACTAACAAAACATTAAGAACTAAATTTGTAACTTTAGTATAGCTCAAAGACAAAAAGTGAGCACGAGAAGTTAATAAAAAGACAAAAAATGCAACGCAAATAATAACTTATGAGTGAAAAGTGAGCACGATCAATACTTAGGGACGAATTCTACAATTACCTTATAATTTAGGAATAAAAATGTAATTTTCCCTTAAAAAATAAAAGAAATTAAATTATAGTCGATATACAATTACATCTCCAATTGAATTATTTTGCGGAGGTAAATCATTTTAACAGCTTTATGTGCCTATCATCTTTTATTATTATTATTATTATTATTATTGTTATTATTATTATTATTATTATTATTTTAAGCTGTCAAATTTGAAATTTACCTCAAAATTCATATGAGAGTGTCAAAGATGGGTATAATCGGCAGCAGCAGTGCGGTATCATAGACAAATCTCAACAAATAATAAAGGAAATTAAATTATAGTCCATATACAATTACATCTCCAATTGAATTTTAGGCCATGACAGTAGCCACGACCAAGTTGTCGCCAAAAGGACAAGAACAAGAACAACAACATTAACAACAAACTAATCGCCTTGTCCACTTGTTTGGAAACTCCAACCCAAACGCGTTTTCTTTTCTTTGTTTATATACCCAAAAGCCAAT
>CM008341.1:31659842-31675751 GCA_002525835.2 Ipomoea batatas | reverse complement strand
AGCAGGATCCGGTGAGTCATTATCTTTTTGGCTTGTGGGCTATAATTTCTCGATGCAGTAAACTTTGGGGCACATCAATTTGGTGTGTAATTTTGTCACCACAATACTTCTGAAATGGCATTATTGTCGCAATTTTGTATATGTGCCTCTAGTGAATACAAGAATATGATAGTGTTATAGAGTTGAAGTAATACATGATACTATGATAGTGTGTATTTTACCTCGTCCAAATGTCTTACCAAACTTCTTTTTGTATCTTTACGTGTAACATCAGTAGGAAATCTTTATGTCGTTGGGAACATTGCTTTACTGTCTATGATCTCAACCACTTCTTTTTCCTCACTTCCCCAATTTTCCAAATTGATCGAGTATTTAAGCTTTTAAAAGTATTTGTCACATTTATATTTGCAATTTAAATAGTACTCCGCAACTTTTACCGTGCATTATAAGTGTTAGTTTATCTTTAGGGAAAAGGGCAAATAGATTTTTTAGACGAACGATGCAATGAAACCTCTAACTTATTAAAATTGGTCAAAAAAGTTTAATTTACTGGTAAGTAGCAGATTACTGATAAAATTATCAATGAAATTACTGCCGTTGATAAAAAAAAAATTGCTGCCACTAAGTCAACTGTCACTTGTCACTGGATTGCATTGGTTGCCTTATTTCGATTGACGAAAAAGGTGATCACTCGTTGCCTTCTTCGATCTGAAGAAGGTGACCGACGTGGTTGCCTTCACGAACAATGACCGATATAAATCTTTATTAACCAATTATTTTAGGTTATTGAGTATAAATGCATTAAAATGATAAGTTGGAAGTTTAATGGTACCTTTTAATAATTGAAATACTAATATGACATTTTTTTTATAATTAAATGGTATAATAAACTTTTTTTATATAGTTCACAATTATTATAGAGCAAATACTAAATTTGGTCCCATGAATATTAGCAAAATGACAGTTTTGGTCCACATGTTTAATTCATACCAATTTTCATTCACAACTATTGTTTTAATATCAATTTTCATCCACAACTATTGTTTTAGTGTCAAAATTCATCACGTGGGTCACTCATTCGTTTTAAGACGTGATGAAATCTAAAAATTTAAGTGTATTTTTATCATTTTCAACTTAAGATCCCAATTTGAGTATGAATAATGAAACTTAAGCCCTAAGATCGATCCAAATTCTCGCAGTTCTCCTCCTCGTCCTATCTTAATTTGAGAAGGAGAATTGTGAATTGAGATCGATCTTTGGACTTAAATCTATTTATTCATGTTCAAATAAAAATCTTAATTAAAAAGGACGAAAACACCCTAAATAATTTCATATTTCTACATACCTTAAATGGAGGGGTGACCGGTGTGATGAATTTTGACACTAAAATAATAGTTGTGGATGAAAATTGGTAGTAAAACAATAGTTGTGAATGAAAGTTGGTAAGAATTAAACATGTGGATCAAAATTGTCATTTTGCTAATATTTGTGAGACCAAAATTGGTATTTGCTCATTATTATATCATGTACTATGGTCCACCTTGTAAGGTGGACTAATGACATAAGATACATTTTTAATACATTGAATGTTCATTTTTGAAGGTTCATTATTTGAAAGTGACGGTCTATGCAATAACGATTGCCTATAATAAGGAGAAAAGAAAAAGATTAAAGAGAATGACAAATTATACCATAGACTAGGGTCTACCTTGCATTGTAGACCTGATCCAAAAATATCATTCAGATTCTGTATTTAATATTGACACATTCTGTACTTACAATTGACTATTTTTGTAATTATCAAGTTATTTGTTTACATGTACAAAAATTTATCTGTAAATACAAAATATGCTAATTAAAGGTACATAATTTTTATATAAGAGTTTAGAGTTCTATTGTATAACAATTGAGTGTGATACGATGATATAATGATATAGAGGAGTTGAGCCCATAAAAAATGGGGGATAAGGGTCAAATAGTAGGGATGACAACGGTTCGATTCGAACTGGGAGGTTCAAATCGAATCGTGCGCTGTTGGAATCGGACCAGAATCGGAACCGTATGGACGGTTCTGGTTTCAGTTAAGAACCGAAACCCATGGTTCCGGTTCCAAACCAGGAAAATTTAAAATTTTTTTAATTATTATTTATTATTTGGTTAAAGTTTAATTATTACTACCTCCGTCCCATTTTGGATGTCTGATTCGTTTAACGAGGGTTGACTGAAGTTATTTTTAATCTAATTTTTCATAATATTAAATTTAATATTAATATATAAAATTTATATATTTAGAAACTACATTAAAAGTACTATTAAACACAAAAAATTAAATATAAAAATAATGAAAAATTACTAAAGAAAATAAGCAATAAAGAAGGAGTTGGTTTGACCAATGAATAGTAAATAGGACAGGTAAAATGGGACAGAGGGAGTATTTGATTAAAGTTTAAACTTTAAATAACATTTTAAAATTCAACTATAACAATTTTTTTTAAATATAATTTAACTTTGAAGTTTAAATATTTAATATAACTATTTAAAGAACATTTTAGAATGAAAACTTTTCAACAAAAAGTATTAATTGTTGAATTTGGACAATTTTAAAATTTAAAAAAAATTACAAATAAAAAAAATCTGGTTCGAACCGGCGGTTCAAACTAGAACCGCCGGTTCCGAACTGTACCTGGAAGGTTCGGTTCTGATTTGGCCGATTTCGGAACCGGAAACTGAACCTTGGTCATGACTATCCAATAGACCCTCAAACTATACTCAATTGTGTAATTAGACCCTTCAACTTCAGAAAGTTCTAATTATGCCCTCAAACTTGTTATTTTAGAGCAAATAAGTCCTTTAACCTATTTGTAACCTGTAATTGCAGGTCAACTAGGATTCTGACCAACTCCGGCAATCCTCTGACGAACAAGCCAATCCATCAAGTTAGAAACCACCGGCATGGTTGCCGGCTGTACAAAAGGCGACCAGCCTTCTCTGGCCCAACGCCACCGGCGATCGTCACGGTCGCTGGTGATTGATGGTTTGGCTTGTTCGTCGAAACTTCGCCGGAGTTGGATGGAATTCTAGTTGACCTGCAATTACAAGTCACAAATAGGTTAAAGAGCTTATTTGCTTCAAAATAACAAGTTTAAGGGTCTAATTGAAGCTTTCTGAAGTTGAATGATCTAATTGCACAATTTAGTATAATTTGAAGGTCTATTTGACCATTTCCCAAAATGGGGAGATAAAAGGGATAATAGACAATAGTTGGAGATGTAGATGCCCTAAGCAGGCTTAAGGTCTAAGGACATAATCGTCCATTTCAAAGGCAGAGAGTAAACAACTTACAACTCTCCCGGCTCTCGCTCGCGGCTCGCCGTCGCCGGAGCTATTGTTAATTATCCCTGAGATAGAAAGTTCAGCAGCACTTCGGGCGACTGGAAAATACACGACTTTGGACAAAATGTTGAGGCGAGCTCTAACAAGCGCCGCCGGCGCGCTCCGGCAACGGCACTCCTGCCACGCGTTAGTCGCGCGGCGGTCGTCTTCGTCGTCGTCGTCATCTAGTGGTTCAACCGCTGTAAACAGCATTATTCTCCGCTCCCTCAAAGATCACTATCTCGAAGTCTCCAAAATGACCCCTCCCCCGGTAAAACCTCATTCCCCCTTCCCTCACATAGGAAAAATGAGCTCATATACGTACGTACACATGAGATTTGTTAAGCTAGGGTTTTATTTTATTATTATTTTTTATTTCCTTGATTTTCTGGTTTGATTTTTCCTCGCAGTAGTATATGTATATGTTTATGTGTATATATGTATATGAATAACGATTTTTTTTCGCCGGAGTTAATTGAAGTGTACTGTTGAGGTTTAAGAAGGGTTTATTGGGGTTTCATTTGATGGCTATCCATCACCCGTTGCTTAGACACCTCTTCACAACTGGCTAACTTACAAGTTAAAAGACTTAATTTATAGCAAATGTTCATCCCTGTGTTCTTGGCATTAAAAGTGAATGAACTAATACTTGTACTGACTGACAGGTCCTAATTGTATCCAAGCTCATGAAGCTGTATAAAGTGCTAATATTTAGTTGAAGTGCTGATTTATCTAAATCAACCATTGATGCCAATAAAAATTATGTTGTCTTTCTCCCTAAGCGATTGACTCACACTTTTGTTTATTGATCTCCCCAGAAAATTAGCCCTCCTTCTCCATTCACAGTTGTGAAGGGGGCACTTGATGGTAATGGCCCTGTTCTGGAACGGACACATGGCAATGAGGAGATTCGTATCTCTGTGATGCGGTTGGCTAACATTATACCTGGAGGAGGGGATGAAAATGATGAGGATGACATTAATCAATTGTTTGTCCATGTTGACATCTCTAAGCCTGGTCAAAAGGAGTCTTTGCATTTTCTGTGTGGCTTATATCCTGATGCTTTGGGAATTCATTCGGTCTCATTGAGAACCAGGGATGACACAGGGTTTCTTGAAGCCTCAAATAAGTATGGTGGTCCAGTATTTCAGTAAGTTTCAGATGGATTCTCAATTTCTCAGTGTACATTTTGCAATAAATTTATGATCATTATTTCTTAATTTTTATTTACTACAAATTGCTATAAAGTAAAGTTTGTGCATGTGAACAGTTTAATAACTGGCACCAGGGGTAAAAAGGCTAGAAGCATGAGACTCGCATTGCTATAAAAATGGTCCATGGTCAGGCACTTCTATATTTAATGGTTATCATTACTCTATGCTGTTTATTCTGTTTAGGCACTTCTATATTTAATGGGTGATACTTGGATCCCTGTCACTTTTTCTAGATGTGAAAGTTTACAGTGAAGTCAATAAGTACTAGAAATCATCCTTCTTAAGTTCTGTGTAAAATCATTCCCCCAAAAGGAGTAACAGGAGTATACTAGGACTTCTTATCTCAACTTCTTAATCTTATAGAAATTTTTTTGAACAGAATTTCCCCATTAAAACACTATATTCCATCCATTTCTTATCTATGTTAAAGGCAAAGGCAATACTTGTTGTGAAGTTGTCATTGTTAGAGAGTATGGCAAAAGTTTATCTTGTCAACATTTTGCAGTGAGTTAATGCCATTTGTGGACCTCTTAGTGGTTTTGCCATGTTTATCCTAAACTTTCAAGTTAACCACCCATGATCCTTCAACTTTCAAATTCTAACCAGCCGTGGTCCTTTCAGAAGTAAAGTATGACAAAGTCATCCCGTCAGAAGGATCATGGCTGGTTAAATTTTGAAAGTTGAAGGATCACGCTAGTTAAAATTTGATAGTTGAAGGACCATGGGTTGTTAACTTGAATGTTGAATGACAGGTGGTTAACTTGAAAGTTTAAGACTAAATGTGGCAAAACTCTACTATACTCGAATGATCCCATATGACATTAACTCTTTTGCAGTAGATAGAGTAGGATTTACGTGGAAGGCAAGATAACGTCTTTGCTATCTGTTAGTAATATTTGTAGTGCACGTCTTGATATGCTGTCTATCTTCATTCTCAAATATGATACGCTATTCATGCTACTATCATGTGATTCAATGTTTTGATAAGTAGGCTGGCAAGTTGCCAAGGCCTTATTCAATGTTGTCACTGTTGTAAAGCTTTCCTTTCTTTAGGCACATCAGCTGCCACTTCAGATTTCATGAAAACATTAATTTTGTTGGGTGGTTCTTTCAAGTTGAATGATAAATTTTCAAATGGCTATTCACAGAGATATAGATGAAAGGACTAGAGACGCGTTTCACAGCTACATTGAGGAGCGTGGAATCAGTGAAAGCCTATTTCCATTCCTGCAAGCTTGGCTTTATGTGAAGGACCATCGGAATCTCATGCGCTGGTTCAGAACAATAGGTACATTTATTAACGAGGGCAAAGGAGCCTCCGCTACACATGCTTAGCTTTCGTTATATATATAATTAAAGACTGAATGAAAGTGGGGAAAAGAGTGAAAATATCGATGAATACTGTCAATTCCAAGTCATGTATCTGCAAAATGGTTACTATATACCCACTTTGCTGATAGTCTAGCTCTTGCCAATGTTTTTCACCATTTATTGTCTTCTCTACTACTTCTTGCCACTGTGTTTTACAATTCTTATTTTCCCCCTAATTCATGGATTTTGATTTTCTTTTCTCCCCAAGCATACATGTACTAAGTCAATGCAGAGAAGGGGAAGGGAGGGAGGTGGGTTTTGGGGGTGGGGGTGGTAGGGTCCATCTGGATGAAGAGTTTTAGTAACATATTTTACCAAGAAACCATTCACAATGAAAAGAGAGATTTTTACTTGTTGACTTTAATAGTTACTCTCAAATCTATATTGCACTGAAATGGGGAAACGAGATGAAATGGGGGAGAAATGTGCAAATATAAAAAAATATAGGGACATATTTGTAAACAATGTATAAATATTAATTATTTCATAATTAAAAATATAAAACTAGTAAATAAAAGTAGTGCACCAAATCACTGGCAAATTATTGCATGGACCATGGTCCACACAGCTGTGTGGACCAAAAATAAAAAGTACATTATTTTTATACTGAAGGTACATATTTTTGTACTGTAGGTATATTATTTAACCGTATATATCAAATAATGTATCTTCAGTACAAAAATAATGTATCCTAAATTAATGTACCTACAATATAAAAATAATGTATCTTCAGTACAAAAATAATGTACTTTTTATTTTTGGTCCACACAGTTGTGTGGACCATGGTCCATGCAATAATGATTGCAAATCACTAATAAAGAGTTAATACCACAAATGATCCTCTGACTATTGGGCTAGTACTCATTTTAGTCCTCGACTTTCAATTCGACCACAAATGGTCCTCTATCTTTCAATTTTGACCACAAATAATCCTCTGTTAAATTTCTGTTAAATATGTGTTAAATCTAGGGGTAATATCGTCAAATTGATTAATATTATTATGATAACTTCTTTTTGAGAATTATATGACAACATAATTAATTTCAAACATTAATGAACATTAAGTTAATAAATATAAAAACAAAATGGACGTGACAAATGAAATAAATGAACAAATTAAATAAAAATTCCTGATTAATGTTCGTAATTTGTACTTGATTAATTATATTAATTCAACGGTGGCGGCCTTCAGTTATGTCACAAACAAAATGTTTGATCGATTAATGAAGAGTGAAAACTATTAATCGGCCATGTATGAACAACCATGGAAATGATGGAAGCAAGGTTTTTGAAAAAAAAAATTCTTCCATTTTAATTTGTTGGTTAAATTAAAAACATATAGCTCTAATATTAAATATTCATTTTGTACGCATAATTACGATAATAAGTTGTATTGTCTTTTTATTTATGAGTATTTATATTTGTTAATTGTTTGAATTATGCTTGTTGGTGAAAAATTTTAAATATTTGTTTATTTTATGACCATTATATATATATATATATATATATATATATATATCAATTTGACGATAATACCCCTAGATTTAACACCTATTTAACAGAAATTTTAATGGAGGACTATTTGTGGTAAAAAATGAACGTCAGAGAACCATTTGTGGTCTAATTGAAAGTCGAGGACTAAAAAGAGTACTACCCCAATAGTCAGAGGACCATTTGTGGTATTAACTCACTAATAAATAACTGAATAATAAATACGGAGTACTAATCTATACTATTGATAAAAACAAAATCTTCAATTTTAACTTACTGTCCAAAACACTTTGTGTAATCTACACTATTAATAAAAACAAACAAAATCCTCACTTTATGCTTCACGCAAGATGCATATTTAGGATGCATATTTAGGATACGGTTATTTTACATTACAATTCCTATCATACTAGGATTCTACATTACAATTCCTATCATACTAGGATTCTACATTACAATTTCTATCGTACTACAATTCTACATTACAATTTCTATTAGTAATAAGATACAACCTTATTAAAATCCCTAATTCTATACTGCGAACTTTAAAAGAGAAACGTAGTGCAATTATTCGAGACATCCCCACTTTCAAATCTGCAAATTCTGTTGTTGCCCCTATTTTATTCGAGACCTCCCCACTTTCAAATATGCAAATTATAAACAATAGTTTTCTTTCGATTCTACAAATCGAAAACAATTTTGTTCTTTCACTAATGGAGCCTGTTTTTGTCTCTGCTTTCAACCTATCCCCAAGACGAGGAAAAGTTGTATAAGGCTTCGATTGATTTGTTGTTATTTGTCCAAGGAATATCAACGTTTCGCAATCAACCAACAAACACTGGAGTGCCTACTCCATGACTCCCAAGTAATTTTTTCAAACAGCTTGATTTTGTAATACCATATTCCTGCAAAAGAAAAAACAGCATAGAGTAATGATAACTATATTTATTAACAATTTTAGTATTAGGTATTCTGTATTAGACATGAACAAAAAAGTACTTAATGATTTATGTTTTGTTTTAATTAAAGAGGATAAAACAATTCTTTTTTAAAGAAAATATTTCAACACGACATGGAGTTAATTAAATTTCTTTCTACAAGGGCATGGACTCATGGAGAGGTAGCTTCATTGACAATGACTGCATTAGTGCTCTTTGCATGCTGATTTTGGACATGTCAGTAGGTTTCAGTAATATTAATATTAATGATAAAAATAAATGAATATTATTAATGATAAAATCACAACAAAGATTGCTTCTTTTTTTTTTTTTTTTTTTTTTTAAAAAAAAGGCCGATTAGGTCACTAATGGTGGAATTAATGTGTCACTATTTACAATATCATTCTTTTCAACAATTTTTTTTTATTTGATTAGTTACTCTTGAACTAATTCATCTCATTAATAAATATAGTTATCATTACTCTATGTTGTTTTTTCTTTTGCAGTAATGGTATTACAAAATCAAATTGTTTGGAAATATTACCTGGGAGTCATGGAGTAGGCACTCCAGTGTTTGTTGTTTGTTGGTTGACTGCGAAACGTTGATATTCCGTGGACAAATAACAACAAATCAACTGAAGCCTTATACAACTTTTCCTCGTCTTGGGGATAGGTCGGAAGCAGAGACAAAAACAGGCTTCATTAGTGAAAGAACAAAATTGTTTTCGATTTGTAGAATTGAAAGAATTGAAAGTGGGGAGGTCTCGAATAAAATAGGCGCAACAACAGAATTTGCAGATTTGAAAGTGGGGATGTCTCGAATAATTGCATTGCGTTTCTCTTTTAAAGTATGCAGTATAGGATTAGGGATTTTAATAAGGTTGTATCTTATTACTAATAGAAATTGTAATGTAAAATTGTAGTATTATAGAAATTGTGATGTAGAATTGTAGTACGATAGGAATTGTAATGTAGAATTGTAGTATGATAGAAATTGTAATGTAGAATAATCGCATCCTAAATATTATAGGACTGTTTTGGACGGGAAGTTTAAAGTGAGGATTTTGTTTTTATTAATTAATAGTATAAAAAGAAGGCCGATTATGTCATTAATGGTCGAATTAATGTGTCACTATTTATAATATAATTCTTTTAAACAATTTTTTATTTGATTTTTTTTAGTACATTTTTTTATTTGATTAGTTACTCTTGAATTGATTGATCTCATTACAAATCATTTTGTTTTTTAATGATAAAATCACAACAAATATTGTTTAAAAAAAGAAAAAGAAAAGGCCGATTAGGTCATTAATGGTCGAATTAATGTGTCACTATTTACAATATAATTCTTTTCACTATTTTGTTTTTTAATGATAAAATCACAAGAAAGATTGTTTTAAAAAACAGGCCGATTAGGTCATTAATGGTTGAATTAATGTGTCACTATTTACAATATAATTCTTTTAAACAATTTTTTTATTTGATTAGTTACCCTTGAATTGATTGATCTCATTACAAATTAATATATAATTTACATAATAATTAAATATAGAAATACCGATTATATTATAAAGTCAATAATTTTGTAAAAGAATGTAGTGTTATTACTTTATTTGATAGTATGGTTAGTGCAATGAAAAGGTCATGTGATATACCAAACATGTTGGTACAAGATAATTGGTTGAGTTGAGTCAGAAGAATTAAAAATTAAAAATTTGAAATTACAATTCGAAAACATTGAGAGAAATAAAATCTATTTGGTCATATTGTTTTATTTAATATTACTTAATTGTATATTGTATTATTTAATACGAATAAAATCATGGTCATGTTTATTCATATTGTTTTATTTTGTATTTATTGTTATGCAATTTTTTTTTGTTAGTATGTTGCCTATTTATTTTTTAAGTTTTTCTTTTTGCTTGGTTTTATATTTTATGATCTTCCACAGGGAACTTGCATCCATTTACAAATCCAGAAAGAGTTTTTCGTTAAATTCAACAAACTCTTGAAGGAAGGAGAACTGTATGATATTCGTAATTTCATTGTGTAAACGTGTCGCATGAGGTTTAAGTCATGTGAGCATATATAAGTACATTATGAAAGCGAACCGTGACACTTTGATTAGTGCTATGGATCAAGATGGATCAGATTTTCCCAAACACATGTTCAAATTCAAAGATTTTGGATCGTTGAAGGCTTCTGGAGGAGTGGATAGCAATCAACTAATTGATAAATTCTTCTTAAAGTTTTGTTCTATACTGGATGTGTTCTCATTTCTTTTTGTTTCACTAAATTTCTAATATATAGTACATTCGTGACTAACAATTTTAAATCCTTTGTTTGGTTTTTGGAGATTTGATTGGCCATGTAGTTTCCATTACTGAGCCAAAAGTTATCCAAGTTAATTCAAATCCCCAAAGGTTGATTGATTTTGTCATTGAAGATTCTCGGTATGTATTTATTTAGATAACTTTTTGGTTTGTTTAAGTATAATTTTAGGGGTCATCACATTCATTGTTGTTTTCACTTAGGGAGAGTCGACTCACAATTACCCTATGGGACGAGCACGTGGATTTTGTCTTACCTTACTACAATGGTGATTTGGCAAATCCATTGATCGTTATACTACATCTGTGTAGAGCCAGGGTGAATGATGGTAAGTAATTACCCAATGGTAGACATAAATTTATTTGTTTCAATTTTATAACTATTTTAAATTGTTTATCATATTAGATGGTGGGGTTAGGATATCCAGTTCCTACACAGCAACAAAGATTCTGTTCAACTATGAATGCCCTGAGTTCTTCAATTTTAAGGAGAGGCATTGAGACAGTTCAATTTTTTCCACTCCGTATTATATTTTATTTCGAACACATTTGTTGATTATGGGTAATCCGTTTAAATCAGTATGCCTAGGTTCTTGACTCCAATACGGAGTATAAGCTCTAGGTCAAGAATTTCTGGATCTGGATCATTGGAAGCTTTATCGAGTGAAAATATCGCACTCACTTCTTTGAGAGAGATATTTATGACAACAAGAAGGTAAAAATCACAGGTTTATAGATTGTACTGAAATAACCTAATTGGGTAGCTCAAGTGGCAAGTGAGCTCTCTTTGTGGGGAAGAATTTTGGGAGAACATGGGTTCGATTTCCACAAGTATTTGGCTTTGAATGTATTAATATTATCCAGTGGTCCTAGGTTGGTTGCATGCCCAATGAAATTGAAGGCTTGATTGGGAAGACAATGATGTTTAGGATTGTCACACGAAAGGACCAATTTAAATATAGTGGGAACGCTGCTTTTACCGTGATTAGAGTGAAAAAAGACGAAGTTATTGTGCAGACACATGAAGCCAAACTGCTGAATAAAAGTGATGAAGGAACAGTGGTTAGGAAGCTTGCTGATGAAACTGAGTTCAATTCAATGGCAATTTAAAACAAGTAAGTCCTCATTAAACATGTTTATACCTCCTTCAAGGCTTCAATAATATTTTTTCCACCTAAGTTTTTTTTTTAATAATTAGTTTCATCCCGCGTATACCACCACTGGATGCTACATCTTCATCACTCCTAGAAGTCATCTTGGTTGATGAGAGCACTCCCGAGCAGCAGTCTTTAAAGAGAACAAATGTAGATTGTTCGTCATCTTCAAAAGGCATGAAGAAGCCTAAGATCAAGCCGAAAAATTAGTTTCCTTACCACACAATTAGACTACATTTCTCTTTTTCTTTGTTTAAGTGGAATAAATGCTTAATCAATGCATTAACCAAAAGAAAAACTGATAACTAAATTAAAATGATTATTGACAGAGTCCAATAAAGCCTTAGACCTTTGTGAGTGTGTGTGAGGAATGTGGCTTCTAGCAACTCAAGATCAAAGACAGATACAACTATCTTGAATATAAACAGTAACCTTTGCACAAGGTACTGCCATCACCACTTTAGCTCCAGCCTTTGCTATTCCATTTGCCTCTGATTTAGAGCCAACTTACCAAATTTATTAGTATTGTTACTTTAATTTATGCTCTGCTCAACAAAACGTGCCACTTTTGATGTAATCATGCCGTGTACGTGGATAAAACATGGAAAAATGAGAAATAAGAAAAAAAATCAAATTTTAAATCTAAATTGTAAATGCTAGACCCTAAGCAGTAAAAAGTGAATCCCTAAACAAATAAAATCAAAAACTCAATCATAAACTCTAAAATCCAAACTCTAAGTACAATGGACCTTTGCATTTTTGCAAGTGCAATCTTACTAAGGGTGTGTTTGGTAACCCGTAAAATGACTCCTGAAAAATGTTTTCCGACTTTTCTGTTTGGCAACATCAGGAAAATGTGGTCAACGGAAAACATTTTCCGTAATCAGTTCATTTTTCCGGAAAATGACTTACGGTTTTCCATAAGTCATTTTACGGAATTGCCAGAATAGCTGTTTCGCATGTTTTCGACCAAAACCAAACCATATCACCCATGACCATGGACCAAGGAGGCGGGGAAACCGCCAAAAACCTCTGTTACATTTTTTTTAATGTTTTTATTTATTTATTTTTTTATAAATTCTATTTTTTTTATTAAATACCATTATTTTAATAACTATTATAATTTTTTATATTTTAAATAAAACAATTACAATGTTTAATTATACAATTATATTCATTTTCCAGAAAATGAACCAAACACACAAAGACAGTTTCCCATAATACATTCAAACACGGGAAATGAAACTGTTTTCAGAAAATGACTCATTTTTCAGAAAACATTTTCCAAAAGTCATTTTCCTGCTTTCCAAACAGACCCTTAAATGTAAATTTTAGTGTTCAAGTTTGCACAATAAAGTTAGTGATAATTATGAAAATACCACTACATTTTGCTTTTCTTTATTAAATCCAATATGATCCGTCCAATTTTTTCATATGTAAAGCTAATATTGGTTCTTAGTTTTCTTCTAAGGAGTTGTACATTTTAGTAACATAAAGCATAAAAGAGAAAGAAATATACAATTTTCCAGATTTTTTAAATGGTAAGGGAATCAAAAGAGATTTTTAGCCCTACCACATCCATGTTGAGAATATGTTCAACATAAGGGATCATCTGTTCCTTTCCATTGTCATGTTCAACCTTGAATATCCTAAATGAAATTATTATGTCAGTTGTCAAAATCGGAATTCAGGATAGAATGGGAAACGAAATGCTAAACATTGGCTAATTAACTTAACAACAAGCAAGTTACCTCCAACTATACCACAGTATAACACCTAGAAAAGAAAGATCGGCCATTCTCCCCCATCAAACTTGGAATATTCTGAAAATTTAGAGCTTAGGGAGAAACTGTGAGATGCTCCAGCATTGTCTCTGTGCCAAAAGCTGAAAACATAATATGATACAAAAATAATGAGATGTATGCCTGTCACAAAAACTAGCCAAAAATAATGAGATGTAACCACAGAAATATCGGTAGTGCCTACCTTGAAGTGGATCATTGAGAGCATTATCCATGATTGTCATACTTACCGAGACACCATAGGCTATGAATGACCACTGGGCCAGGTTAAAGGAATTTAGTTCTATTTAAGCAAGGTCTGGGATGGAGCCTTGTGAAAAGAGCAATAGGTGGGAGAACCGAGAACTCCATCCAAATGGGATCTAACAATAGCTCAGCTCCAGAGTAGTCAGACCATAATGTGACTATCAGATGCCTGAGGGCCATGAAACCAAAAAGAAAAGCCCTCAATTGCTGACAAAATCAGCTTCACTCCCAGTTAATGAAAAAACAAATTCCCACATCACAACTCCTTGTGTTGAGCAATCGCCATCTTCTAACATGATGGTGTAGCCAAATGTACAGACATCTCATGCCACAATTAAGAAACAAGATTTTTCAATTAGATAAAGTTTATTATGGATAGATAGAATTAACCATGCTGTAGGCTGGTTCTTTCTTTACACTATTTCTCTCCCTCCTCATCCTGATCTCATTGGCATCATCCAATCTTCCAGCTTCGATATACATATTGTATAGTAATATATAAGGGCCAGAGCTTTCCGGTTCAAGATGCATTAATGCTTCAGCTGCTGTTTGTGCAAACTCCAGATTATTATGCACTCTGCAAGCGCCCAATAATGCCCCCCAGACAACCTTATCTGGTTCCACGGGCATACTGTTTACTATGTCCATGGCCTCTTCAATTCGTCCATGACGACCTACAATATCCACAAGAGAGGCAAAATGCTCCAGTCTTGGTTCGATACCAAATTCATCAACCATGGATTTGAAGTGGAAACGGCCTTCCTCCACCAAACCTGCATGAGCACATGCAGAAAGAACTGCAATAAATGTGATATAGGTCGGTTTCATTTTAAGTTCCTTCATTCTGTCAAAAAGTTCAAATGCTTCGGTAGCCAAACCATGGGATGCATACCCTCCAATCATAGCATTCCAAGAGATTACATCTTTGCAAAATTTCATCCTGTCAAAAATGGATCTTGCTTCCATTATAGCCCCACATCTGGCATACATAGTAACGAGGGAGTTGTTTAGCGGTACATCAGGAATGACAGTCTTTGTTACCAACTGATGAATCTGCATGCCAAGACACAGAGCTACAGTTTCTGCACAAATGCCTAGAAGCGAAGATAATGTGTGCCGATCAGGTTTTTCTCCTGCCAATTGCATCTGAATAAAAAGTCTTATTGCTCCTTTGTAGTCTGCATTTCTCTCATATGCTGCTATCATAGAGTTCCAGGAGACACGATTCTTCTGTGGCATTCTTTGGAAAAAGTCACAAGCAAGTTCCAACTTGCCTCCCTGTGCATACCCTGAGATTATCGTATTCCACGAAAATGCATCTGGATTTGGCATCATAGAAAAGAGATTTGAAGCTTCTTCCATATTCGAGATACGGACATAACCACTTATCATTGTGTTCCAGGAAAAAGTATCCTTTTCAACCATTAGATCAAAAAGCTCCCTAGCAGAAACCATATTCCCAACCTTTACATAACACATTATCATTGAATTCCATGATACTACATTCCTTTCAAATCTCCTACACTGTCCTATACCCTTATCGGTATAAAATGGAATTTGATCGAAAAGATGGCGAGCATCATCAATCCTGCCTTTCTGACCATACCCAACAATCAAGGTGTTAAAAGCATAAACAAGATCACTGCTTTTATTACCACTTCTCTGAAAATCAAACAGTACATTTGCAGCAATATCCAATTTGTCATTCTGGATCAACCCTGACACAAGGGCACTAAGAGAAGCTGCATCTCGCTCTGGCATTCTGTTGAAAAATTCTATAGCAGCCTTCACCTCACCATTTTGCAAAAGCCCGGAAATGACTGCATTCCAAGATACTACATTCTTCTCGGGTATACAATCAAAAAGCTTCAACGCTTCATCTATTTTCCCAATCTTGGCATACCCAGTGATCATTGTGTTCCAAGAAATGATATCTCTCATTGGCATTCGATCAAACAAATATCTTCCATACTCTATGTATGCACTCCCCC
>CM008341.1:31628584-31638931 GCA_002525835.2 Ipomoea batatas | reverse complement strand
CGGTTTTATCCACTTCGGGTTCGGGCGGTTCGGTTGCCCTTTAAACGGGTCGCGGGTCGGGCGGGTTATGCTCTCCCCTATTTGTGACTAGAAACTCAGTCGGATCACTTGCCGTTGTGTGTGGTCGGAATAAGTGGTCGTGGTAGTGTGTGTGGATACGTGAGAACTCTAATGACTGCCAAATTCCTCCTCATGCATTGCCCTCAACCTCACATACTCACATATTGCTCTGATACCATGTAAAATAAATGAAGGTAATTGTGTCTATGAGCTAGGCAAAATAAACTAAACTATTAGTTTAAATTAAAATTTGAAAACTAAGACTGTGACTAATCCTCTCAACCCACTCTTCAATACTCTCTAACAAACTTACATAATGCTCTGATACCATATATATATATAATAAATAAAGGTAATTGTGTGTATTGATATGTTTATTGTACATATGATGACACTATTTACATACACCCTAGATCTAGGCAAAACAAATTAAACCATTAGTTCAAATTAAAATTTGAAAACTAAGGTTGAGAGTAATCCTCTCACCACTCCTGAATACTTTCTAACAGATACTCACATAATGCTCTGATACCATGTAGAATAATTGAAGGCAATTGTGTGTATTGATATAATCATATGTGGACTTAAGAAAACACTTAGAATATCATTTTGAGAGGTTGCATGTTATAATTTTTAGGGTAGTTTACAATCCTATGATCGAGATACCTTTGACTAGGTCAAAATTGCAAGTGATACGAACTATTTTGTAAAAAAGTCTAGTTATGCTGTTGATTGTTTAACAATCTAGCCACTTATATATCCTTCAATTTTTATCAAAATTAATTCCTTATTTTTTATGCTATAACTGCATTGATAAATGAAGTTATTAGCATTGAATAATATTTTGAAATAGGTGATAAATACAATGAGTTCAAATCGTCATTGGATGTATACACGAATGAGAAATGGTCTTCTCACTAAGGAGTTTTTGGCTAGTATTGAAACTTTTAATCCAATTTGCTACTAGTCAACATAGTTGGATGGACGGGGAAAGAATTAGGTGTCCATGTACTCCGCGCAGGTGTCAAAACACCAAGTTTTTAGATGTGCCTACCGTGAAATACCACTTAGCAAATGGGGAGAGTGGGCACGGACCAGAACTACTGGTCAAGACTACCTTTGAGCAGAAAACACATACACATACACTTCTTTTTTATCATCTCCCACATCACACTCTTAACAATAATATATGGGGTGACTTTCTAGATTGTTTCAACCATTTGAAGAGCTTTCATGAGCTTTGTGTTTACTTAAAATGCAACCAAATTCGTCCGTTCATAATTGAAATATTAAAAATAACTCTCACAAAATTTAAATGAATTTAGAAAATCTTTCATACAATATTTAGGGATTTATGGAATTAAATCAATTGAACCCGATGAGCTGTTGTTTCACGACTGACGATGGTCGACGGAGCTACGAATAGAATACCATAAGCTACGACGGAGTTGTCATTGGAAAAAGTAACTGAGGCGGAGTGAAGTTTGCAGCTGAGTGATTCAATAAAAAAAATCCATCGATTCGTATGAATACTGGAAGACTTACCGCGTCTACGTGACGCCATGAGTCACTGACGGTAGTGAGGGTTGAGCTCGTGAACGGTTAGAGAATCTGAAGATGAGCGGTGAGAGAAGATGTGGAATCGCAGGGAAGAGAAGGCGGAGAAAATGGAATAGCAGGGAAGAGAAGGGCCAAATGGAGTGGTCGGAGAAGACAATGGAGCGTGGTCGAAGATGAAGGAGGAGTACTAGAGTTTTACTGATTTTATTATTATTATTATTTACTAGAGTTTTAATTATTTAGTGGCGGTTATAATGAACCGCCACTAGTAATTGTCGTTAACAATATTTATTTTGATAAGATTTAAGTTTCAATATTCTTTTCTGAAAAGATTTAAGTTTCAATATTAAATTAGTGGCAGTTTCTATAACCGCCTCAAAATGGTTATTTAGAGGCGGTTATATATAACTGCCGCTAAGTATATGTCGATAAAAAGTCATTTTGTTGTAGTGTTATATTATGTATTATACATGCACATGATCCTTCAAACAAATTTATAAAGGATCTTGCAAAAGGACCACTAAGATCTGTCAATACCTATTCAGGGTATTATGTAAATGGCTTTAAATTTCACATCATTGGTTATGGTGGAGCTAAAGAAACAATGAATAGTGGAGTTTGCATAAAAGGTATAAATTATAGTGTAGATGAAAGTGATTATTATGGCCGATTGGTAGAAGTTATACAAGTTGAATACCTTGGATAATATTATTCAAGTGTGAGTGGTTTGACCCCACAAGTGTTGGCATAAGGTTCATTCCAAGTATAAACTTGTTGAAGTTAATCATAAGTGTAGATTCAATCACTATGAACCATTCGTTCTAGCAATGCAAGCCTCTCAGGTTTATTATTGTACATATCCAAGTTTGCGTCGCAACAAGCTTGATTGGTGGGCTGTCTGCAAAATTAAAGCGAAATCTAATGTAGAAGTTCCTGAATCATCTATATCTACTGAAGAATCACTAATACCTGCACCACTTCAAGAGGAAACTACTGATAATCATGATCTCGTGCAAATAGATGAAGACCCATTGCATTTAGATGACCCAAGCGGTGGGGTGATAGAACCTGATGGCGAACATAGTGACATCGAAGATGAAATTGAGTTAGAGGAAGAAATAAATTACTCAAGTAGAGATTCAGTAATAGGAGATAGTGATAATGGTATTGATAATTAGTGCACAGTTCAGATAGTAAATGAACATGTAATATTTATATGTTATTTAACTTTATTATATTTTATTTTAGATGACACGAGGTGGTAGTAGAGCTGGACGCATAAGAGGACATGGACGAGGTGCATTAGTTACACCTCTTGTGGAACCTATTGTGGCACCTCCTCCTAATGTGGTATCTCCACCTATTGTGTCACCTGCTTCTATTGGTTCACCAGCTGCCTTGCCGATTCCATCACCATCAAACTCTACTGCTCCACCCACATCGTCATCAGTTGTAGGGTCATTCATTGGTTGTGATTTGCCTATTATTCATGTAGAGGATGGGAAGTAAAAATGTGTTATTATGTTAACATTTATGTATGTATTATTTTTATCTTTATTCATCTCTTACATATGTACATGTTGATACCTTCTCATGCATGCTCAAGTACAATGACAAAAATATTCATGAAAATGATCTATCCTAATGGATATACTTGGAAGAATGTGTCTAATGAGTACAAAGAGTTATACTTTGAGAAATTTAAGGTAAATTCACGATATGGTTTTGAAAATATTTTATGGATGGTGTTGCTCTAATTTATCTATTGTGCTTTGCTTATATTTGATGAATTTGTGATGTTACAAAAATTTTACAAGTGGGATGAGTCTATTGAAGCTCAAGTTCGCAAAGCTTTTTTAGCACAAGCAGGCCTACGCTATAGAAACATGGTTTCCAAATTCAAGGCGAAATGGACTTCAACTGGGAGGCTAACTTGTGTAGCTGAAGAGACATGAACCATTTGGGAGGCATATTGGGATAGGTCTGACGTGAAAGCTAAATCTGAACAACAACGCAAAAACTGGGATGTTCTCGACATACCGGAGGGTCTAGATCAACTATTGAGCACTATCACAAATTGGTAAGTCTCTCTCTCTCTCCTTTTTTATTTGTTTGTTTGATGACATGTATTTTTCTACTGCACCTGGTGTTTTGAAGCTTTTTTGGTTTGTTTGATGAATGTGGAATTTAATGTGGTAACAAGTGCATTAAATGTAAGAGCATGAGAAGTTGAATTGAATATGACAATATGCATTGAAGTTCTGAAAATGGGGTACCAAGAAATTCTGTATATTTTTGTTACTATATAGGCATTAACTGTTAGTTTAATATTAAACCAAGAACTGCATCAGCATGTTCATGAGTCAAAACAATTTGGGAGTAGAACAATTGTCAGCTATTTGTATTTTAGTTTCTATTGTCAAAGAATTCATAGATTCTAGTATACTATTGATATGAGACATTAAGCATTATAAATAATAAAAATGGTTTGTACTCTTTTTAGAAATATCATCAGAAAATGAAAGCAATGATTATATTTAGAAGCTGGTATATCTGCAAACCACTTATTATTGTTCAAGTTTCAACTGCAACTAACTTGTGTCTTAGTTGGAAACAAAATTGCTCGAGTATGGAACATTAGTATTTCTTACATTGGTAATTGAACGTATCTTTGATATTTTAAAGAGTTTATGTTTTAACATTAGTAACTCTCTTACAGTCTCAAGAGTTTTTTCCCAAAATGGTCCCTCGACTATTGCTCATTCTAAATTTTGCATTTCGACTTTCAATTGCACCTAATGTAGTCCCTCGACTTTCAAAAACTCACCCAATTTGGTCCACCGTTACATATTCCGTCAAATCAGTGTTAAAATGGAGGGCATTTTCGTCCAATTTACCTATTGTTAGCCTAATAAACATTGAGAAATAGTTGAGGGACCATTTTGAGAATAGTCAAGGGACCATTTTGGGAAAAACCATTTTATTTATTTCATTTTTGTTTATTTTCATTTTTTAGACACTATAAAATTAGAATTTCTTCCTTTCAAAAAAAATAAAAATTAGAATTTCTATACATTTTTTTCTTACAAATATAAATAGTTAAAATCGCGCAATCCAACCTCAAAATTTTTAACTTTCTTTACATACTTTTCCCCTCTAAATATACAAACTATTCCTATGAATTTTACAATAAATTCCGTAAATTTCATAAATACTCATATACTTTTTTTTTTTTTTTTTAATGTTCATAGACAATCAATCACTATGTATCACATTAAATATTACTTTTACCATTGAAAATAATATTTTTTTTCAAGCGTAGACACCCAAAGAGTGTAAAATGTAGGAAAAATATTGGACCGAAAGGTAAATTTTTCTAGTAAACTTCTCAGGTGAGCCGAAAATTAAAATCTCGTCAATGTTTCCTGCAATATTTTCTGTATTTGATTTCGAAGTAATTATTAAATTTTATATTAATTTACATTATTTAAGATATTGTATGACATATTTTATATGTTTTACTCTTCTTATTTTTTTATTAATTATTAATTATTAAGACAAGTATAATTTATTTTGTAATGTGGACACATTATT
Organism: Ipomoea batatas; assembly: GCA_002525835.2. Taxonomy (NCBI): domain Eukaryota; kingdom Viridiplantae; phylum Streptophyta; class Magnoliopsida; order Solanales; family Convolvulaceae; genus Ipomoea; species Ipomoea batatas. The sequence goes on along the minus strand of CM008341.1, from coordinate 31,633,717 downwards.
TTTAATAATTTTGATTTAATTAAATTATACCTTAATTATAAAAATCCTACCTAATAATTTTAGTATATTACACGGAAAACAATAATTATTATAAATAATGTTTAATAATTGTCAATTTGTATTCAACAATAAAATTTATAGTTAATTTTTAAGACAATCATAAAATCTTTTGTGTTGTGGGCACATTATTTTTAATTATTTGAGTTTAATAATATTATATCTTATTTATAAAAAAAAATCCAAAGTAATATATTTAGTACTACGGATGTGACTAAGAATTATTTTAATCGGTGCTTAAAAAATGAGTATTTATAAAATTTACGAAACTTATTGTAAATCTGCATAGGAATAGTTTGTATATTTAGATAGAGGGAAAAAGTCTGTAAAAAAGTTAAAAAAATTTAGTAGAGTCTAATTTTATAGAGTCTAAAAAATGAAAATAAACAAAAATGAAATAAATAAAATAGTTTTTCCCAAAATGGTCCCTTGACTATTCTCAAAATGGTCCCTCAACTATTTCTCAATGTTTATTAGGCTAACAATAGGTAAATGGACGAAAATGCCCTCCATTTTAACACTGATTTGACGGAATATGTAACGGAGGACCAAATTGGGTGAGTTTTTGAAAGTCGAGAGACCACATTAGGTGCAATTGAAAGTCGAAATGCAAAATTGAGAATGAGCAATAGTCGAGGGACCATTTTGGAAAAAAACTCCAGTCTCAACTATACTAATTTCTCTTCATTTTTTTTTCTTGAAATAAACAAGCAATAAAATTTATTCTTTGGTGGAAAAATGAAATGTTAGACAATTCATAAAATTTAGAATCTGTAAATTATAAGAAACACTTGGGCAAAGGGAATTGAGGTTCAATATGAAAATACAGGTCTTGTTTGTTTTTCAATGTGGAAAGTTACAACCACTGTTTTTTCAAAGTAATCTAATTGGGTTAGGTGCACTGTGCACTTTTTACCTCCTCATGACAATAGTGATCATCTAATGCCTCCCTTTTCTTTTCTATAGATTACATTAGAATTAGTTTACAAAATCAAAGGAGGCAACAATTGTCCATATGTCAAAAGAGTTGATCTACTTCACTTATTATTATTTGTATATATTTTACAAGTTAAGTATCATTTTATTATTTGTGCTTGTGTAATAGCGAGATGAAATTTAAAATGAGCCTAATCTGTTTGAGTGCTTTGCGCAAATGCACAAAAAGAAGAATGGTATGTTCGTTGATGAGAGGTCAAAGAGAATCATTGTAAGTATAACGTAACAAATCATATATTGTTGAATAGTTAAAATTCTTATATGTCATTGTATAATTATTTTATTGTGTATATGTGTTTAATTGTAGGAAGAAACACAAGCACGCCATGATGCTTCAACGCAAGAAGCTAAAGGGTCAACTGAGTCACCAAATATAAACATTTCACAGTTGTATTTGGATGTTGTTGGCGGGGTAAAAAATAACGTATTTATGGCTTAAAGACTAAGGCATCCTCATTTAGCAACGGGAATAGTTGTGATTCATCTGCCACCACACAACTTCATCAAGATGCAATGGAAGGAGATGTTGAACCAACAGTTAGAGACCATGCGAGCTGAGATGGAGGCTAAACTACAAGCTGAAATAAATCAAATGCAGGCTCAAATGCAAGCTCAAATTACAAGTTTGATGGATGAGTTGCGTCGCAATGGGATGCTATCCACTTCTATGCCACCACCTCTAAATACTCAAGTTGAACATTCTGTTAATTCAAATGATGAAAACTTAGGAGAGGATTAGATTATGTTTATTAATATACTTGGTACTGTTTCTAACGATATAACTTTACTTTTGTTGTTGTTTATGAGTATGAATGTTTTAATATAATATATTTTACAATTATATTATTGATGTATTATATTATAGGTTTAATGTATGTATGCGATATTAATTAGCAGGTAAATTTATTATATTGTAGGTTTAATGCAGGAATGTGATATTAATTAGCAGGCAGCTTTTTTTAAAAAAAATTTAAAATTTAGCGACGGACAAATATTGTAATAAATCCATAGCTAAGCATTTAATAAAATAAAGAATACTAACGAATTAGCGACGGAAAAAATCCGTAGTTAACTTTAGCGACGGATAATTTCGTCACTAAACTATAGCTAAATGGCATCAAAGGCAAATAATAAAAACAAATTAGCGACGACAATTTACGTCGCTACATGTAGCGACGAACCATAGCGACGGATATTTCTGACGCTAACCTTAGCGATGGAAAAATCTATCGCTATTCCATTGCAAAGTTCGTCAACAGATCGTTGTGGTAGGAGTCTAGTGACGGAATTGTTGTGGGTGTAGCGATGGATATTCCGTCACTAAGTCTAGTGACGGAAAGTTCCATCGTAATTTCCTCGCAAATTTCAGCATCAAAACTGTTGCCGAAAGAAATATAGCGACAGATTCGTTTTATGTAGCGACGGGAATAAATTACGTCGCTGAATTCTAGCGATGGATTTCTCCTATTTAGGAGTGGAAATTATCCGTCGTTGTTTTCATGTTTTTTTGTAGTGTGCTTTACAGTCAGCCAACTTGTGACCCAAGATGCCACAATAGAAGCATTTTCCGTGGAATTGCTTCTCATAATTCTTGAAGTTCTTTCTGCCTAGAGACAACAAATGGATACTAGGTTCCACTTGAAAGGTTTCAATGATGATCATTCATTCGTCTACATGACTCATGATGATCTCGGAATTCACTGTCTTGTATCCAAGTATCCGCTAACGACAACCATTTTTGCTTTAGCGTCATCACTCTTATACTTCAGGTCCAAAGATTCAAATAACTCATAAGCTATTTTCAGTTTATAGTATATACTGTACAACGAGTCACACAAATTGTTTATAATGTAGTTTTGGCATAGGAAAACAAAGTATTTCCAAACCTTCACTTCGCTTAAAATTTGAGTGTTAGACTCATGTTCCTTACCACTAGGAACCATCTCAGTCAAGAATCATGACATGCCGAGGATTACGAGGTTGAACAACAATTTATGTTGCCACCTTTCGAAATTCAACTCCTTGAATTTCCATGGTCTTTCGACCAATCCACATGGTACCACCGCATGCATCTTCATCGTAGGGTTATGCCCTTTGGTGGTCCGAACCAAATTTTCCCGGAATTTTAGAATGTGCATCACGAGCATCATTCACGCTTCCACTTACCACAAAAATGGGAGCCATCGATTTAAATCACTAGTATAAACTATATTAGAACCACTAAAACCTTTGTCATCAAAATTAATTAGCCAACCAAAATCATCTACTACAAAAAAGATAAAATTTAGTTCACCCTAATAGACAAAATTAAGTAATAGAAGCTTATGAAATAATAAATAAATTCTATAAATATAAAACTAATAATACAATACTAAGAAGTGGAAAATTAACTAAATATCTTAGGTTTATGCGTACAGAACAAGCAAACCCTGCAATAGTATATAAATTATTTGCATAAGGATTTATAAACAATATAATAGTAAATGATGATAGGTATAATATTAGTAAAGAGTCATTTTTATTTTTGGTCCTATTGTTATTGGGGCATTGCCAATTTTAGTCCATTTCATTAATTTTTGCCACAATACGGCCAGTCTTATTTAGTCCTTGCCACTTTTAGTCCACCATTAAAATTTTTGTCAAATGACCATCCAAAACAGAGGTATTTTTGGTCTTTTCATGCTTTGGTCATCTCCTTGACTCTTTGCAGTGATTTTCCTTACATATTTTCATCCAATGAAGAGGTCCGGCGAAAGCCATGTGAGCCACATTACAAACCCATGGCTTTCGCCGGACCTCTTCATTGGATGAAAATGTGTAAGGAAAACCACTGCAAAGAGTAAAGGAGATGATCAAAACATGAAAAGACCAAAATATCCCTGTTTTGGACGGTTATTTGACAAAAAATTTTAACGGTGGACTAAAAGTGGTAAGGACTAAATAAGATTGGCCGCAATGTGACAAAAATTAATAAAGTGGACTAAAATTGACAATGCCTCAATAACAGTAGGACCAAAAATGAAAATGACTCTATTAGTAAACTACCAACAATAACAATAATGGGAGAATCATTTTAAAAATGATGGGAACATATAGAGAAGGTACTTATAGAATACAAATATTCAATGCATCCACATACTTTTTTAGGAAAACCTATAGTAATATGTCAATTATTTCAAACATGAGAAAATATTATCATGGTTCTCTGGTCCATGCTAAGTGACATATTACAAAAAAGTTCTTTGGTCCATGGATGTATTATCAAGATTGATATTTCCTATCAAGAAATTCAAGAGTATTACCATTGTATTATTTGAATTACTACTGACGAAACTCCAATATTATTAAATACAACGAAAAAAAGATTCGAAGTCAAAGATTAGTGACAAATTATTATCAAATAGTGACCAAAGTGACAAAAGAATGACAAAGAAGAATGCCTTATCATAAAAGTGCAATAAGAAAAAAAAATGCAAAAATACAAAAATAAAGAGCATTTATTAAAGCTTTATCTTATTGTACTAAGTGCAACATCATCAGTTCAAATTTTTTCAGGGTTTTCTTTTGCCACATGGAGGAGGGAAGAGAGAAAGAATGAAAAAAAAATCTTTTACACGCCTCGCACGCACAGGAAACAAATTGTTTTTTTTTCATATTTTCTTTTCACGTGGGTCTCACAAAAACTCAATTTACTGCAAATTTATTTTCTTCTCTCTCCTCAATCAACGCGAAAAAAAAATGAAAATCATTGATGGTGTTGGTCTAAGCTATTATCTTATTGTACTACTTTGAAGACTTTTGTAGAAAGTAGAAGTGACTAAGTGTTTACCTTATTTTAACAAAGTTAGTAATACTAAAAAAAAAGTGTTTATCTTATTGTACTACTTGTAAGATTTTTTTTTATTTTTTTTTTGTGGTTAAAAGTAGATGTAACTTTGTAGTAATTCCTTGTAAAACTTGTAAGATTTATATGAGGTTTTTCTATATAAGAAAACATCTCATGTGAATAAGATTATTAGGGCTGTCAATTCGGGCCTAAGCCCGCGGGCCGGCCCGCACCCGCCCCGCAATGGGGCGGGC
>CM008341.1:31579487-31596631 GCA_002525835.2 Ipomoea batatas | reverse complement strand
TAGCTAGTTTTACATAAATTCATTTTCATGGTTTCCAAACACACCCATAGACTTTGTGGTTTATATTCTTTATCTTGTATTGGCTATAATAGATGAAATGATATTTATAGGGCTACATATATGATAAAAATTGGATACATTTTTTTTATATAGATAATTAGATTATATTTTCTTTACAGTAATTGTATACCCTGTCACAACTTCAATTTTCCTAATATTCATTATATGACTTAATAATGTTATTTTATTGGATTTTTTCTGTTTAATTGTTATGTGAATTATATTCAATATTAAGAATGATGCGATGATCTCATTTTAAATTACTTATTAATATTATCATGTTGACATGGAATTACTTATTTTAATTTTTTATGGTTTGTTATTAAATGTATTCATTTTACCACATGTGGTAGCTTGGTCAATTTTTAAAAAATAATAAATAGAAATATTTTAATGCAATGTTACAATTTAAACATTAGAATATAAGCCAAAGACCTTGTGGTCAAGCGGCACCCGATGTCCCGATTAACACTCCCACATGAATGATGGGAGTGGGTTCGAGCCTAAGTGGAGGCAACTATGGGAGTTTCCTAAAAGAGTCAGGCAGCGGAAGATATGGAAGGAAGGTCAAGATAGAATAGGAAAGTGCAAAGTCTTCAAAGGAAAAGGCAATTTATAATACTAAGAGAGTTGAGAAGTCACTCTATTTTTCTGGTGTTGGCCCGTCGTTCGACCATGTGATATTTATTTACAGAATTCATATTCATAAGGAACAGAATTTTGTAACACAAAATACAAACTGACAACATAAAACACATACACATCTTCAATTTATTGTGAACCCTCGTACATATATGGTATAAGGATTGACAATAAAATCTGTTGATCGCATTAGTCCGTTCTTTGTGTATCTTTGCTGATTTGCTTGCCGTATAGTAGTGCATTTTGATTTTAAATCCTACTTTGCCCTTTACAGAATTATTTGTGCTTCAACAAGTTAAGCAATGAAGAGTACTAATAACCTAATGGGGTAGCTCAAGTGGCAAGTGAGCTCTCTTTGTGGGGAAGATTTCCGGGTTCAATTCCCACAAGTGACAATTCTCCCTGGACTCTCGTGCTTCTCGGAACGAACGTGAGTAACCTTGTACCGTTAGACGGATAGAGTAGGACCTCGTGAACTTACCAAAAAGGAAAAAAAAAACCTTTAAATCATTTAAGCTCCCTTTTTTTTTGGACAGCCCTTTAGACTTTTTAATCATTTGGGACCATCAATATGAATGTTAACAAATTAAGAAGTTCAAACCATAGGCATGTGCCGCATGAATCCATAGCTTGTATAGTTATATATATTTACAGGGTTTCCTTTTTTTTTTTTTTTTTTTTTTTTTTTTAAATTAAGAAGTCCAAAATCCAAATTAAAGTCCGCATATATAGTCCTTATTTGACAAATTATTGTGTGAACCGTGGTCCACAGACCACAGTGTTGTGTGGGCCATAACAAAAAGTATATTTTTAATACACTAAAATTGCATTATTCATGTACTAAATGTACATTATATAAAATAATGTACTTATACTCAAATAATGTATTTTTTCTGAAAATAATGTAGATTTTTGTTATACTAAAAATACATTATCATATACTGAATGTACATTATTTGATAGTATTATCTACACAATAATGATTTCACTTATTTAGACATTGGTATAGACATGCCAAAGACCTTGTGGTCTAGTGGCACCCGGTGTCCTGGTTTGCACTCCCACATAGATGATGGAACTGGGTAGATGATGGAACTGGGTTCGAGCCTCATTGGACACAACTGTTGACTATTGACTCTTTGTGCTTCAGAAGGTGGGGTTTCAAATCTGGTGTTTTGAAGAGTAGCATTTCTTTAATTAGGAAATGTTTTAATTTGTATTTAAAACTTGTTTTGTTTAAAAACATTTTCCTATCTATCTTTTCCTAAACCATCAAAAGTTATGGAAAAGTTTTAGGTTGTTTCTTAATTTTAAAAAAAAAAAAAAAAAACTAGAAATGCGTTTTCAATTTATTACACCGGTTTTGGGTTTAATCTCTTTTAAAATGGTCAAAAATAAAAATATGAAAACTAAATTCAAACATATTTTGGCATTTTTGGTCTTTGTCCTCTCTTTGATTGAAATACGAATCTAGCCGAACAACAACAGCGACACATACCATCATACTAACATTCGACAACATTAACATCGATCAATTTTCAATATATACATATTTTCTCGCATTTTATTTTCTACCTTTTTTGAAATGAGCTCTATCCCATTACTCCTCCCTTTATTTTTTCCTCCGTTTGCTGGTTTCGTGTAACATAATACATATAATTATTTAATAAATGCCATATTAAATTTGCAATAAATTGCAATAAATCAGCAACTCAAAAAGTCTACACCAAGTATCGAGAAGGCGTGCATGTTTCAAGCAAAATATGGCAAAAAAGAATTGGAAAAAAATGTGTACACATACATAGCTATACAATCTATGGAATTCATCATGCCTAAGTGCCTAAGCTGTGGATTTCTTAATTTCTTGTGACATTGATATTGATGGTCACGAATTAGTAAAAAGTTTAGACTTTAGATGAGGGTTAAGAATAAATGTAATTACTAGATTTTGATAATATTTACGTATGAATTAGAAAACGAACGAAAATGTTTACAAGCAAATTTCAAATACAAAACGGTTCTAAATGGAAATGGAATAAATACTACTCTCCCAAAGTTTTTGTGCACCAAATAGTTAGATTAATTAGTATCAAGTATGTTTAATAAAATAAAATCCAATTAATTGGAATTTCTTATTTCAAATAGACTTTGTACGTGAATTTTAATAATTTATAAGTAATTTAGTGATTCAATTTCATAAGTGATTACTTTAGTCCATAAAGAAATTTTTTTTTATTCGCAATTATTTTCAACAAAATAAAGTCACAATATTTTTCAAGATTAATCCTACACATGTGGCATTCACACTTTGCTTACAATTGATTAGCTTCATCCTAAGAGGGGTAGTAGTGTTGAATCGTCGATTTCTGAAGATACAATAGATTACGATATTACGACTAATTTAAGCACTCAACTAAATCATACGGTGAACTGAACAAAAGAAAGAACACTTCGAATTTATACAGATGTGTTGGCGGAAACTTTGTGAGAATAGATCGAGAGATTTCGAAAGAATGAAAATCAAAGAATTTGAAGTGTCAAAAGTTCTAAAATATAATACCTAACAAATTAAAAGGCGTTTATATATATAGAACTAGTATTTGCACCTATGTGATGCACGACCAAACATATTATATATACTAGTTTTACACGCGCAATGCGCGAATGGGTTAAAGCCCAATGTTTATATTTATAAAAATATTTGAAAGTATATATCAATACAAGATTATATAGGAGAAGTTTATACATAGGTAATTGAATGTCGAATTTATTTATTTAAATATGTAACTCAAAGTATGTGAATCCAATATAATATATGAAATTCATTATAATTGTCACTAAAATAAATGTTTGCAACTTTGTAAAATCGATAGTCTAAATACTTGGTCTAAAAATAATAGTATAAATAAATACTACTTTTGGTTTGAATTTTTCTAAGTATTCTTAATTCTCTTTTGAGTAACATTATGAATACTTGGTATTAATTGCGTATCTTCAAATTATCTAAAAAATAAAGATTCATGGTATTAATAAAAAATAATTGGTAAATAAATATATAACATTGTTTGTATTATAACTTTGATATTTAATTACAAGATCAGATATTGTAAAAATAAGATAATGGGCAATGTAATGAATATCAATTGATAAATTTGAATGTAAAAAATCTTTGCATGAGAGAAAATAAAGACTATAACTAATGAAATTATTTCTCTTATTTAATTTAATTTTTTGATAATGAATAATTTTTCAAATAAAGGTATTGTAAACACATAATTCTAAATTAAAAAATACACATGTATCATTTTTTGTTGTTGCTACTAATTTATTTAATTTAATAAGAGTAAAATAGAATGAGAAACTTAATTATGTCAAATTTGATTGAGATGAGGTTCGAACCTAAGACCTTTCTTATAGAAATTAATGGGTAAGTTAAAAGTTAACGGAGAACATAATATTTAACGGAAAACTTAACGGATAATCATAAAAGTAAGGTTAAATTAGGTAATCTCTATTAATAATATTAATCTGAATTATCTTAACCATCTATTTGATTGAATAATTCATCTGAACCATCCATTTGATTAAATAATTTGACCGCCAATTTTTCTACCCATTTTAGGCCTAACTCTCTTTGGCTCTTATTAGTATAGTAGATAATTTACCGTCTAATATAATAAAAAAATAAATGATGAAGAAGAAATAATAAATTCATAACGCTAAAAATTGTAATTTTATTACTCATTATTGAATACATCTTTGTATACGACATTTTTAGTCGTACTTACAAATTGCCCATTTTCGCTACAAATAAATTTTTTTTAATTCCCTAGGATTACCAACTCTTGACACTGCTACATATATTTGACCATAATTAAAAACCGGTCTTTTCAAAAACAAACCCACGTTTAATTTGATAGTGTTTGATCTTGGCTTTTATTTATTGTCATCGCATATAATAACATCAAAGGAAATTGCTTTCTTTGGAACTTAAAAGGTGATCTTGGATCAGAAGATGTTAACGACATCCGCCCCGGCGTCCATCAGAGACCTCTCTGAAGTTTGCTCTGATTTTCGAACTTCTGCGGGCATTTTTGCGGACGCCGACTTGGACGCGCGTCCAGAGCGCGTCCAAGGTCTATTTTGCCATCCAACTTCGGTTTGTGAATTCTTCTCCGAAACATCGCCATTTCTTGCCTTTAAACACTTCTTTTTACCTACAAAACAAACGGTAAAGTGTGGAATGGGTACTAAGACAATACAAAGCATTCTAACGCAAATTAATACTAAAACATTCATAAAAGCTTTAACTTGTATGCTAAACGATCCATGAATAACCTTCTAAAAGTGGTGTATTTTGCACTTATCAATAAGTGATCAGGAATAGTAATAACCTCACATTCATTGTCACCTGAATTAGCATTTTCTCCATCACTGGCATTAGCAATCCACTTTGCAAAGTCTTCAATCTCTTGAACTTCAATGTTTGATTGTAAGCCTCTGAGTCGTAGATTCTTCGTTAGCCTAAAAACTTTATAGCTTCTCTAAAGATAGGAGGAATTTATACTTGCAGCAACAATATCTTGCCCCGTGCCCTTTGGAATTAATTACTTGCAAAATTTGTTTGAAATCTCCACCAAACACCATCGTCTTTCTGCCAAAAGTCATATCATAACTAAGTACAGAATGACTTAGTGTTTGCAATACGACTCCCAAGAGTTAGCGATGATTTGCATTACATCAACTTCATCGTAGCATAATGCATGCATAAGATCAAGTGATTCAATCCAACTCCCCACTTTAATTGCTTTCTTGTGCTTTTACTTTCAAGGTTGTTACCTTTTATTTCCGTACCTTCAATGGTATTTTTTCTCCTAATTTACTCTTGATAATACACCCCTATGAGTGTCTTGCAATCTACTTAGCTTCAAGTTGTCAACCTTGTGAGAATGATATCCCCTATAATCTTCATTCACAACCTACTTTCTATCCACCGCTAAAAACAAGCTTGTCACAACGTTAACCAGATATCAAACGTTAAGGAAACTAAGTACATGAGTGAATATGTATTCACGTAAGCCAGCGCAGTTGTTTGTGTGGAAATTCTTGAAACAATCTGTGATAGCTAGATCCATGATGAAATCTAAGCTAATAGCCTTAAACAAGTGTCACGAAGAGGCTGAATCGCTATGCCATTTTCTCAAGATATTCCTAATTGAGGAAAAAGTCATACCTCCAATATATGTGCATTGTGATAGTCAAGCCAAAATTGGTTGAGTAATGAGTTACATGTACATTGGTAGTCAAGACTTATAAGTCTTATGCATAATACTATTAAACAAATTCTCACAACAGGTGCTGTCTCTTTGCACTATGTAAGGTCAAAGAATAACATAGCATGAACTGCTAACCTGAGGGTAAGCACATGGTTGCTGAGAAGTTAGCACAAGGAACGAGTCTAAATCCCTTGGAATAAAAGTTATATAGTGGATTCCCATCCTACCTGGCACTTAGATTCAATGGAACAACTAAATTATAAAATGAAGCGTGTCACTATGGGGTCCAGACTCCCTACAATACATCATTAGAACATTGACTCCCACACGAGGTTAGCATGTTGATGCTTTAATGATTTGAATGTTGATTGACATGTTTGAGTATGCAGGATACTCGAAACATAATAACCTATGTGAGAGAGAAGTAGGGTTGCTTCAAAGGAGAATTGATGGGCTCAATTCTTTTGTAACTCTTGCAGAACCAGGAACGGTGACCCCTGACCGAAATGGGAGCATTCATGAGAACAGAACAAAGGTTGGAAGGTTCTTGCGTGGGATATGCCATCGTCTACACAAACGGCAATCAATTCAAAGACAACAAGTTCTACCGAATAGCGAATAGAATAAACATATCTTCACAAGAGAAGGTTCAAAGGGTAACACCTACCTATGCTATGCAGGGATCGATCAAAGAGCACATTTGTGTCGTTTTTCCACATCCCAAAAATCACTTTTTATTCATGTGGGGGATTGTTGGAATTTTTTTTTTTCAGAAAATGGAATAGAAAGTTGCTATTTTGTTTTACAGATATATGTGAAGTCCACTCCCAATTTGCGTCGGGTCAAAGTAGATTCAGGTTCTTCGTAGTGAGATGAAGAAATTTATATATACTATGCTCAAAAAGGATAATGGTGAATGACAAATTGATTCTCAAAGTAAACCCATTTGAGTTTGAAAATGAAGGTGGAAAAGCTTTGTAAAAGCATCTGTCTCACATTGGTTTGGGAAGTAGGTTTGCACCACTATATACGCAAGACCCTTTTAGAGGGATGTTGAATTATATAGCATTGAGGTTCTCTCCCCTTTGCAGGGGAGCAAAGGCTTGACTATATTGCCTGCAATTTGCGATATACTATCTGATTCTAACTGCCATGCTTAAGCTTTCCTTATTGTTTTGATTTTTAACCGCTTGATGTATAAAGAAATAGCTTGTTGCCATACTCTCTTGCTGTTCTAGACTCACTATTATTGTAACTAGACCTTGCTGCTTCTCTTTCCCTGCTGCATTGCTTATTCCTTGGCATAAAGCTTTGGCAGCATATTTAAAACTTATAAGAAAATTTTTGCTGTTTCTAAAATCCTAATTTGTTTATACTTTACATCATCAAAATCTAATAACACTTTATTATTCATGACAACATTAAGTCAAACTTGTAAAATTAAATTAAACATTCAAGCTCAATAGTATCCCTAACAAACCTTCAAAATAGACAAGAAGCTTATGCATAAGTCTGAGAGTTATGAATTTATCAAAGATATTAGTTAAAAGTTTAAACCTAGTGCTAGCAATTCATAACCACAAATTTTCAGTCGATCTTTTGACTTTAAATCTTTTGACTTTAAATTCAATTTTGAATCTTACATTTTAAACGTGTTTGCTTAATTGGTAAGAGTGTACCAGCACTAGAGTACCCAAAAGTGTTGAAATTAAATCACAATACAATTACCTGGACCAAACGTAATCCAGCTCGATCTCTATAAATTCATGGCAAAGCTAAGCGTACATTCAATTCAGAATTATTCAAGATTAAAAATGGCTAGTTTATGTGTTCACTACGTGTTTGCCTTGGGTTTGCTTGCCAGCATTTTTAACTCGGTGCATTGTATAGTTACTCCCCCTAATGATGAACCAGTAATGTTTGTGTTTGGAGACTCGTTGTATGATGCTGGCAACAATAACTACATTAACACTACCAATGATTTCAAGGCTAATTTTCGACCATATGGCGAAACATCTTTTCCTGACCCTACTGGCAGGTTTGCAGATGGTCGCCTTATTCCTGATCATATTGGTACGTCTTCACTTGATCCAAAACTTTCATTTTATGTATATATATCTTTTTAATTTTAATAACTCGCTGCTCTCTTATTTATTTGGTTAAAGCCAAGTTTGCAAACAAGCCTGAATTCGTTAGGCCATATCTCGCAATCAAGAAACAGAACGGTCGATTTAGCAATGGCGTCAACTTTGCATCAGCCGGTGCCGGTAGTCTTGATGGAACCAATGCAGGCCTGGTACGTTATCTTTTTAGACTAATTAGGCAAATTATAGCATGAATTAGCTAGGAAAAACTAATTAACAATAACAATCAAATTATGTGTATAGTTAATACAACACAATTCATTTACTGAAACCACAATTTTGGCTTGTTTGATCACTATTAGCTGTTTGACTTAGTTAAACAACCAATATGGGCGTTCAGTTAATCAGCTTTTTGTAATAGCTTATTGTTTCAAAACCTTTAAAAAATAAAAAATTATACCGTAGCCTTAAACATTAGTTTGCATGTATGTAATCAGGTATCAGCTAACAACTAATTTATCAAATTCTTTCTACAACCAGCTAATGCCATAAGTTAGTCAAACCCACTAATATAATAGTTATCAGCTAATAGCTATTTACCAAACACCCAATAATATGCTAACTATAAACACATAAGCTTTGGTTCGGGATCCACCATCTAAAGTGGATCTTAGTACATGGTATAACAATTACTCCATAGTATTGGGCGTCGGCTGAACGGGTCGAATTCAACCTCTGCTTTATTCGAGACTTGGCACTGTGACTTACTATGAATGGATGCAATTAAATGGTTAATGTCCACTAACTTATAAGTAATTGATTTTAAGAATGATATAACAATAAGATAATCAAAGAATTCTGTGGTTAAGCGTGCTTAAGAAGTAAACATTTTACCGTGCATTTACCACTACACACTAAATATTATAAGAGTATAGACATTAGGTTTAGATGGCACTATGGCGTACTTAATTGTCTAGCTGATCAGATAATATAATTGCATGCTTGATCCTCACAGGTAATTTCTTTACAAGCACAGCTGGGATATTTCAAGAAAGTCTCACAACAACTGAAGCAGGAGATGGGGATTATCAAGTCAAAACGACTGCTCTCTAATGCTGTCTACATGTTTAGCATTGGCAGTAACGACTATAGCACTTTCATAACCAACCCCACCCTTCTAAATTCGTATACCCAGGATCAATACGTAGATATGGTGGTTGGTAACATGTCAACTGTTTTCCAGGTGATATTAATTAATTTACAGTTGATCTAATCTACAAAATACTCCATCGGTCTCATTTTATCTGTCCTACTTACTATTCACTTGGTCAAACAAACTCTTTCTTCTTTGTTTATTTTCTTTAGTAATTGTTACTCATTTTTAAATTTTATTTTTTGTGTTTAATAGTACTTTTAGTGTAGTTTCTTAATATATAAATTTTGTATATTAATACTAAACTTAATATTATGAAAAATTGAATAAAAAATAACTTCAGTCCAACCTCGTTAACCGAACCAGACACATAAAATGGGACGGAGGTAGTATATATTATAGATCTATCAGGAAATTGTGGGTGTTAATTACTTTTTTATTTTTTTGTGTTTCTATATTATATTTTAACAGGAAATATACAAGGAAGGAGGAAGGAAATTCGCTATTCTTTCGGTGGGTGCTATAGGATGTGTACCATCTGCTAGGGCTGCCAACTTCCAAGCTGGCAGTAGTGAATGTGTGGAGATTCTTCAAACCTTGGCCAAATCGCATAATGAGGCTCTACAAAAAAGGCTCAAAAATTTAGCCACCAAATTACCACGATTCAAGTATTCCTACTTTGATTATTTACAATCTGCCATAGATACAATTAATAATCCATCTGCTAATGGTAAGTTTTATTTGTCACAGCAAAATACATATCATTGAGTTATTAATTTGTTTTCGATTAATTTGCATTGCCATACACTGTCTAGTATTAATCTTGTTTTAACCTCAAAACCTTGTCATCTTGTCAAGTAATAAGCGTATAATAAGAAATATTAAAAAAATATTAGATACTTATTAAATAATATTACACGTTTCACATGATATATACTCACACAATTAAATTTTTATTTAACAATATTAATTACACAACGTTTTACTTGTAAAGTCTCAAACAAGACTAATTATATATTTTAATTTTTTTTTTAATGTTATAAGGTTTCACAGAGGTGAAAGCTGCATGTTGTGGCAGTGGTCCATTTAGAGGAGATCCAAGTTGTGGAGGACAAAGAGGAATGACAGTTTTTGAGTTATGCCCAAATGTCAACAAATTTTTGTTTTGGGACTACAATCATCCCACTGAGAAGGCCAACAAGCTTTCTGCTACACTGATGTGGGATACAAGCCCCTATGTTACACCTAACAATGTCAAGTCCTTCTTTCAATCCTAGTAATCCAATAAATAAATATGCCACTGGAATATCGTTAGTTAATTAGCGGTTCAATACTTCGAGTGGTTAATTATGATAATAAATAAGAGGTTGGATAATATGTGCACCTCCTTTATATAAAAAGTGATCGTATTTGTGCTTATTATAATTGTTGAAGAATATGTACACCTACGTTATATAAAGAATGATCGTGTTTGTGCATATTATAATTGTTCAAGACAATAAAGAGAACTTAGGGTGTGTCTGTTTGGGTACTTTTGCACCATATTATAGGCTTTCATACATATACCTATTATCATGTTTGTTTGGTTATGTTTGTTATCTTACTATTGGAATCAAATCATTTGTTAATTACAAAACCGTTACTCTTTTCTACTTTACTTTTGAACAATCAAATCAAAAACAAGGGGAAAAAATGGAAAAAAATAAAACATCATAGTCAATGCATTAAATATGGAATTTTAATATATATATATATACACACACACACTGATGTAGCATTAGAAAAGACTAATTCGGGATCGGAATATCTCAAACTATTAATTCAATTCATAGGGAATCAAGGTGATAATCATTAGATCTAATCAACTCATATGAATCCAGATTTAATCGTAATAAACAAGTGAAATGCATGAAGTAAAATCAAAATAACTAAACATAAGATTAAATTAACCTAGGCTATATAGATATTTATAACCACAGGATTACGAGTTCGAATCCTAACTTTCTTGATTTGAGACAATCAGTTATAGATAATTTAAGTTGCTTTATCTCTTTGTAGTCTTTTGCAATTAGGATTACAACACAAGATTTACTCAATTATACCTTTAAATATTGATTGGGCTTTCTTCGTCACCCAAAAATATTAAATTAAAATATACAGAAATCAAGTGAGGAGAGAAGGATGAGGTAGGACTTGATTGACTATTTTTTTAAAGCAAAGTATGTTAGATATTCTAATGGAGACTAATATTTCAGATGGACTACAATGGAAACTTAAAAAATATTTGAAGTTCTAGAGTTATAAATATTATTTTATTTTAACGAATCGTTGTTTTAACCAAATTGATTGGTTCATGATTCGTCGTCCAATTAGTGTATAAAGATTCGGCGTGTCAAACGAATTTTTGGTTCCATGGCCGAATACATAAGTGGCTAGCTAATTGTTAGGTTTTTTTGACCGAACGATTAAATGTCATTTGTGCGAATTGAAGTATTAGCCTTCTGTTTACCCGAAGTGTGGTGCTGCATGCTAGCTTGAATTGAATATATATATATATATATATATATATATATATATATATATATATATATATATATATATATTATACTCCATATTATTATTTTACTTAATTAAATCCGCATGCAGAACATAACATATGAAGGTTCCAAGATTAATATATCCTTTAAGATATATTTTGTAGAAGTTGGAGTTTTGAACTGTCAGTAACTTCCATGTAACCTCTCTAACGGTCAAAATGTTTCATATAAATATTTTGGGGAGACAGCTAAAAGACACAGGCAATTGACAAGTAATCAACTTGCAATACACCAAGATATTTTACAGTTTTACCATTCTACAGGAAATTCTTAAACAAAGCAACTTAAGAATTTCATTCATCTTCTTGTATCACATCAGATTAAATCTTGAACCTTATTGCTTTTTCTGGGAGAGATTTAAAGTTTATAGGAAAGTGATTACACGCCTGAAGACATCAAATGATCCGGTTTTGTTCTCTTGTTTTTCTATATTTTTATTGTATCTCAAATGTAATACAGAATACCAGCATTTCACAATCTAACAATATAATCTATAAGCTTTAAATTTTCTAAACATGTAATCATTTATCGTGTCTTGAAAGTTCCTAAGACAAGATGTGTCATGAAAGAACAGTTTACCATCACGGAAATATTTTAGAATTTGAATTTCGAATTTGGTGATAAGGATGACAATAATCACTTTTGGGTTTGTCATTTTATTGTACAAGAAGATTTCATGCGGCTTTTGCATGATGTTCATAGCATGCTATGTACATGATTTGCATGTGGTTTGAATACATGCTATGAACTTTTATTTCCGTGTTCACTCTGAATAATGGAACATTACTTATGCCAAGATAATTAATTAGTGAGATGTACATATAAAACTGTTTCATATAAATAAATCATTTTATTAGCATGATTTGTTTGGAACGAGAAGATATGTTTCTCTCCTTATAGTGTGTGGTTTTAGTGCATCAAAAGCCGGAAGAGATGAATTATAAAAGCGGATACAAGTTGCATGATGTAATCAGAACGGTACTTTTATTTGTCTTGGCCTCGGAATGAATGTATGTTTTATTTTACTTACTGACTAAGTTATGTATCATATATAGAAGTTATGCATGAATTTTTTAAGTTTTGCATAGCCTTTTAAATACAAAGATATGTTTATGCATGCATATAAATATGTTTATATTGAGACTTTATCTTGGTTGCATGCATAGTATACAAGATACATTATATATAATAAATTGTATCTTGGTGTACTGTAAATTGCAAAATTTGGTATAGTTTGGTGTTGTCAATATTTCTGGTATCATATGCATGGTTACTGAGTTGCATGATGATAAGATAAAATTATTTCTAATTTCATGTATGAATTATTATTGGTATTTTGGCACAATAGAAATCTCTATCCTTGTGAAAGCCTTGAAATATTTTTTATATTTCTGTTTAAGGTAGAAAGCCTTTGGGAATTTTTGGTATATTTATTATTAAGGCAGAAAACCTTTGAAATATTGTGTGATATTTCTGATGATGGCATGCAGTAACTTTCATGCATAAGAAATACATGATGATGAAATTCATAAATTTTATGGATCTCTTTAACACAAGATTTTTCATACTGAGAATGTGTTAAAATTCTAAAAGAAAGCCAAAAGGTTTACTGGTTTATCCAGTATAGAAATTGGCTAATGAAAAGAAATTTCAACTTAAGTTATGGAGTATGATTTAAGATGGTATGATTCTCCAGTTTAGAAGAAACATGAAAAGTATAAGCTTAAAAATCAAAATGGTTTCTTCTCCAAAACGAATGAATTTTTTGAATGGAGAAGGTTTATCAGTATAAGCTTATTCTCCAAAGTGAATGAATATTTCTGAGTGGAGAACACTTATCAGTTTATTCTCCAAAGTAGATTGTATTCCAAATGGAGGAGGTTTAATTTATAGTTTAAGAAATCACTCATTGTTAATGAGTTCTGCATGGTGATTGAAATTCTTGGTTATAGAATTTGCGGGAAACAAATATTTATTGAGTAGAAACCTGTAAAGTGAGTTCCGGTATAATCAATTAAATATTTTTATCTTACAAGTTCATTGATAGAATATTAAAATTCTATCTATCATCATGTTCTGTTGACAAAGTGGATGGCATTAAAAGGAACTTTTGAAATACTGAATAAAACCATTAATTATGGCCGGTTTAGTATATTCAAAAGAAATATCGATCTTTGATTTGAATTTTTGTGTTTGTTTCCGCATACAAAGAATTTGATTGGTTGAGGAATTTGATTCGGGTCTGGTCGAAACCGATGTCACCAGGTTTAGTACACTGTGACAGTATGTGCTGCTACACTAGTCAAGGCATATAACAATGGTTAGGCAAGTGAAGACACAGGCTTGAGACATAGCTACGTGCGAGAGATCTCAAGCATGTAATGGTGTTGTAGCACTGGACTTTGTACGGTTCCGATTTAATTTAGCGGATCCGCTTATCAAAGCTATGACAAGGGATATGGTTGTTGTGACTTATAATTAAATGCATAGTTTTAATTAAAAGACCTTACTATGTATTGATGATTATTTAGTATGGCATTAATGGCCATATAATATTCTAGTTTAAGGATTGTTCAGGGTTGTTAAGTACATAATAATCTGAGGGATATGGAAAGCCTAATTATTTAAATTGCAAGTGAAAGAAAGCTCAACTCACGTCTAAGTTATAACGTTAGATCTTGAGTTCAATTATGATGAGTACTTCATTTTGTGATTTGCAAGCATCAAAAGTTTAATTAAAATTGTATCACAAAAAGGTGATGCTTGGTTTTGCATTTAAGTAGGTATGAGTTTTTACTCTTAACTGATCTTTTGAAAAAAAATGCATGATGCAGTGCATGATATAAAAGATTAGCCTCTGTGAGCATGAGATGTGGCCGCTTCAACAAGTTTGGGCTTTACTTGGTATGTGCTCATTAATGGATACAGACACATGGCCTTTATAGTGTTAGGTTACTTTGAGTTGTAATGACTGTAAAACTTGTGTGTTATACCTACATTTCTTCAAAGAGACTGCGTGATTCAAGGTTCATCCATCACTACAATTCGAATTGATGTATCGCATATAATGCTATGTGAAAGTTCAATCTCTAAGACACTTTCATTTATGCATGAATTTTAAATTTATCTTGGTTCAATATTAATTTTTACTATATAAATAGAGGAGGATTATTGGATATTTATATAGTAATGGAGATTAATATTCCAGATGAACTAACATACAAGCTTAAATAATATTTGGAGTTCTGAAGTAATAAATATTATTTTAGTTTGGTAGAAAGTAAATTGAAAAATATAAATATTTCGAACGGTTTTAACGAATCGTTGTTTTAACCATATTGATTGGTTGATGATTCGTTTTCCTATTTGTGTATAAAAATTCGGCGTGTCAAATTAGGTGGCCGAATTCATAATGATTAGTTTGTTGCCGAATTCTTGGTTCCATGGCCGAATACATAAGTGGCTAATTGTTAGGTCTTTTTGACCGAATGATTAAATGTCATTTGTGGGAATTGAAGCATTAGCCTTTTGTTTACACGAAGTGTGGTGCTGCATGCTAGCTTGAATTGAAAATACATACATGCATACATGCATGCATACATACATACATACATACATACATACACATACATATATATATATATATATATATATATATACATAGGATCGCGTTCTGGTGCGTACTGACCGCCCAGGAGAGAACTGCGGATAAATTACAACGCGCCACGTGTTTGGAATGTAGTTGCACATAACGTTATAACTAGGTGCACGTAATGTTATAACTAGGTGCACCCACATGCATAAATGTTAACAAGGTAAATTACTTGCACCTGTAAGTGAAAATAGGTGCACACGTGCAAGTAAAATGTATTACAAGTGCAAGTAAATTGTACAATGAGCATCAATACTAAGTGCACCTAATGTTATAACTAGGTGCACCTAATGTTATAACTAGGTGCACATAGGTTGCACCCAATTCCCAATACATTACAGTATATAGATTGTATTTACCATATCAAATATGTTATAGTGTATTAAAAAAATCTACAATATAACAGCCAAAGTGATTGCTAACTCTCTGGCCAGAGCTTCTTGCCCGTATATTGGTTGGGAGGTGTGGGATGCAGATATCCCTCATTGTATTCGTAATTTGATTTCACAATAATAGTTCGTCTCGATGGTTGTTTTCAAAAAAATATAAAATATAGAATTTAACATGAAATTTGGTCAATTAATTAAAATCACGCATTGGACATTGATGAAACGGTATACCTAATTTACAATATATATTCAACACAAATGAGAAACTATGTTATTATCATTGTCTTTTTGGGGAAGGAGGATTTGGTTTTGTTTTTGAATGTGCACTGCGCCAAGGTACTAAAATTGTAGTGAAGCAAACAAAGAGACTAGATCAAATCAAGAATTCATTTCTGGTGGAAATGACAACAAGAGGAAGCATGGATCATGCCAATTAATAAAATTTTGTGTTGCAAAAACTATGTTTAGGGTACTATCCATTGAGTGTGCTTCCCTCTGAAACTGTTATTGAACCCAGTTAATCTAACATTTTTGCCATAAGTCATAGTTATGTATTTTTTGAAATATCTACTTTTATGAAAAATTTGATAATCTTGAATTGATACACACCAAGATACCGAGTGATATTTTGACAAATTCTAAAACACTAATTTAAAAATACACATTGGACTATTCGCGCAATGCACGTGTGGTAACTAGTAATATAATACGGATTAGAATACTTATAACTAACTTGAAACTGTGCAGCCAATCATTATTACACGGACCATGGTCTACATAGCTGGGTGAACCATAAATAAAAAGTACATTTTTAATATACTAAAACTATATTATTTTTGTATGTAAAGTACATTATTTGAAAATACATTATTTAGATCCTGAAAGTACATTATTTTATATATACTATTAAATAATGTACATTCGTTAAGACCTTGTGGTCTAGTAACACTAAGTTGTACTCCCATATAGGGGAATATGGGTTCGACCTTTAGTGGAGGCAGTTATTGACTTTTTATGCTTCAGTAGATTGAGGAAGTAGTTACGAACAGATACTGCATTGTAATAGAATCGGTAATAACAAAAAAAAAAAAAAAATTACATTCGGTACAAAGGTCCACACAGTAATTAATTTCCCCTGTTCCGCTATGACCAATGATCTCGGGCGGGCCCATTGAATTATATCCAGCAATATATTACTCGGCCGGACTGTTCAACGTGAAGTAGCACTCCACAGCCAGTGTTCATTTATTTTAAAGCAGCATCCTCGCTTCTTCAAGTCTACAACTATGCA
>CM008341.1:31471101-31486763 GCA_002525835.2 Ipomoea batatas | reverse complement strand
TATAACAAACTCCAATCTGACCAAAAAGCTATCGTTGAAAAGATGTCAATGTAGATCAGCTTTGGTCACCTTCTGGATATGTATATGTTTCAGCTTTGTAGCTCTCTCAAACACTAAGATGTGTTTTCTCGCTGTATTGAATATCAAGGATGATATTCCAGATTTAGCATTTGCACTTGAGCGTTTAGATTAGACACTTCTCGCAAATCAGTTCGCTTTTTTTGTTACACTTTCAGCTTGTGTCTTCACGTCCTTATATATGAGAGTTTAAGGAATAATTCCGTTGGAGGGAAAACTATTCCGTTTGAAATCTGTCTCCCATGCTGATCATGGGACTTGAGTATTTTCAGCATGTTCCATGGAGTGGTGGTCTTGCAACTTGTGCCTTTTGTCTTGTAGTGAATATTCTTTGATCCACTTTGTAGAGTCCATGCTCCACTTACTTCTTTTGGCAAAAGTTACTCTTTTTATATTCCCATGATCCTTGATTTAGGGAATAAGACCGACCTTAGGTTGATGCACTTTCTATCCGTTTGTTGTGCAAATCTGACGTGGCATCCACTTCCGGTAGATCCCATAACGTTCTGTAGGCACCCTCTTTTTATCTCCATGATTATTCTTCTTCTCCAAACTTAGATTAAATTCATCCAAGCTTCCTTTACTACCGTTCAGTCCTATGAAGAAGTGTCAGTGTATCGAGACTTAGTTTGGTGTCTCGCCTGACTGATGTCTCGAATCCATGTCTCGAACTGGATTGATGTCTCGAGAGACTCTATCTCTCGAACTCTGCTGATGTCTCGAGACTTAGTTGATGTCTCGCAGACCCTTATTCCTCCAGTGTTGTCTCGTGCCTTCTTCTGATCTGACTATAGACTTACAACACGAAAACATCTAAGGTGTTCAATCAAGTTTACCTTAAGTTTAAATATTTTCCGAGTTTAGCTCAAAGTTACCCGGTTGTATTTTCGCTCTTAGTTTACTTGTCGATACATAGATTCCTACCTTTCGAGACTTAGGGGATTCTGATTTACATTTGGTATCATCAAAACTTATTACATTATGTTCCTAACAACCCTCCACCAAGAAGAAATAAAATGGTTTCAAAAATCCAAAGAAGAGTCGATAAATTCTGGTGATTTGAATACTAAGTTCTATCACGCAGCTACGATGGTCCACCGGAATAGAAATAAAATACTTGGGCTCAGAAATAGTGACAACGAATGGATACAAGACAAGAATCAGATTGAAACTATGATTCAGGACTACTATAAGAACCTCTACTCTCATGAAGCTGGAAGGGAAACTACTGCAACACAGACAGGTCACTTTCCGAGAGTGGAAGACGAGCAATGGAATGCCATCAATAGAATAGTGTCTAGAGAGGAGGTGAAAGATGCTCTTATGGCCATGTCTCCACTTAAGGCTCCAGGACCGGATGGTTTCCACGCAATGTTCTACCAAAAGTCATGGAATGTTGTTGGTAACAGCCTTCATAAACTGGTAGATGATTTCTTCAAAGACGGGACCCTCCCGGAAGGGCTAAATGCAACCAACATTGTCCTCATCCCCAAAGTGAAAAATCCAGAGATGGTAACTCAACTACGACCCATTAGTCTCTGTAACGTAGCTTACAAACTTGTGACTAAAGTCATGACAAACAGACTAAAAAGCATTATGCCTAAGCTCATTAGTCCGAACCAGAGCAGCTTCATTTCGGAGAGACAGATTACTGATAATATCGTGGTCTATCAAGAAATACTCCACTCAATCCGCACGGAGAAGCACCAACCGGCCTACATGGTCTTAAAAATTGACCTTGAAAAAGCGTACGACCGATTGGATTGGGACTTCATCCGGCTTACACTTCGAGGAATTGGACTCAACAACAACTGGGTGAGGAATATAATGCAATGCGTAGAAACTATCGAGATGTCAATTCTTTGGGAAGGGAAGAAGCTCGATAGCTTCAGGCCGGAACGGGGAGTAAGGCAGGGAGATTCCATCTCGCCCTACCTCTTTGTCCTCTGTATTGAGAGGCTTGGGCACATCATCACGGAAGCGGTGAATCAAGGCAAATGGAAAGGAATCAAAGTGGCGCGGAACGGCCCGACCATCTCCCATCTTTTCTTCGCCGATGACATGGTTCTTTTTGCAGAAGCAAATGTAGAGCAAATCAAAACGGTCATGGAATGCCTCGAAAAGTTCTGTAAGTATTCTGGACAAAAAGTCAATAAGCTTAAATCTAATATCTACTTCTCGAGCAATGTTTCCAGGGAAAACGCAGAAACCTTGACTAGGATGGCGGGTATCCCGGAAACGAAAGACCTTGGAAGATATCTAGGAGTTCCGTCACTTCATGGGCGAATCACGAAGGACCACTGTAAGAATATCATGGATCGCGTCCAAAGCAGGCTGGAAGGATGGATGACACGGCACCTAAGCTTGGCAGGACGCCAGGTTCTAGCTCAATCCGTCCTCAATTCGATCCCCTCTTACGCCATGCAAACAATGCTTCTTCCCAAAGGAGTTTGTGACGCCATAGACAGAACCACGAGAAACTTCTTATGGGGAGGAGATGGCACAACGAGAAAGACAAGCCTCGTAAACTGGAACACGGTAACCGTGCCAAAGGAGGAAGGAGGTCTCGGCATCAAGGCCATGCGCAACCAGAATATCTCCCTGTTTGCTAAACTTGGATGGCGGGCTCTCAAAGAAAAAGATACAACCTGGGTGCGAGTCATGTCTAGTAAATATATGAAGAATGAAGTAAGAGTGGAGAATATGAAAAGGAAACGGGGAGACTCAAACGTGTGGAAAGGCATTTGTGTCGCAGCACCTATCATTGAGAAGGGTTTAAGAAAAGTGGTTAAAAATGGAAAGGAAACCTTATTTTGGAAGGACTGCTGGATTGGGGAAGAACCTCTCCGCAGCTGGATGATTGGCCCCCTCAATAGAAACGAAGATGAAGTGAAGGTTGCCGAGTTATGAGGCGCTAGGGGAGGGTGGAATTGGGACCGAATTGGCATAACACTTCACCCTGAGAAACGAAACGCGGTGGCAGCCAAGGTTTTGCTTAACGATGAGAGCAAGAACGATTTGCTGGGTTGGCGAATGTCTGAGGATAATAGGTTCTCAACCAAGTCAGCGTATGAGCTAACCATACAAAAGGAAGAAGATAGAGACACCCCAAGCTGGAAAGATATATGGAAGCTCCATACGCCCAACAGAATCAGATCCTTCCTTTGGCTCGTCAAGCATGGGAGGATCATTTGCAATACGGAGAGGAAGAAAAGAGGATTTACAGCGGACGAATGGTGTAGCATCTGCGGCGCAGAGAAGGAAGATGTGGTGCATGTCATCAGGAATTTCCCTGCAGCCGCGAAAGTCTGGAAGAGGAGCACTGTTCTTGACGCCCCAGGTACGTCCCTCCACATGGACTTTAGGGATTGGATAAATACTAACCTGGCAGGAACCTGTGGCGGGCATAGAAGGAACAAAAGAAATGCCAGGTTTGCTATAATGGCTTGGTGGATATGGAAATGGAGGAACGACCAAATCTTCAAGGGAGTAGAGAGAGACACCAATGACAAGATATCTTGGCTTCAGGCTCAATTCAAAGAAATTGAAGCGGCAATGGAAAGAAGTCGGGGTGTACAAGGTGGGCGAACGAAGGACAATCGGCGAAGTCAACCTTGGAGACCCCCCGGCCGTGGATGGATCAAGGTGAATACTGACGGATGCACCGGGAGAAGCAGCGATGCAACGTGCGGCGGAATCTTCAAAAACTAGGCTGGAGATTTCATTGGCGCTTTCTCAAATAAGATTGGAAAGTGCGGAGCGCTTGAGGCGGAGCTTTGGGGGATCCATACAGGGGTCGAGAAAGCACGGGAACTAGGATACCGGAAGGTAATAATTGAGTCAGACTGTTTGAAGGCCGTAGAGCTTATAAATGGAACCAGAAGCCACGAAGGAGAAGGCAGCAACATCGTTGAGCTATGCAGAGATTGGAGGAAGAGAAACTGGGAAGTTAACTTTACCCTTGTCCCAAGAGAACAAAACAAAGTTGCGGATACATTGGCTAAGGAAGCTCAAAGTGCGGGTGATGCGACCAAGTGGTACGAGGTCCCTCCAAGAGTCATCCAGAAACACCTCCGTGAGGACGAGCTAGGTCTCCTGGGAAGCTTGAACACTGTTAGGATCAGCTAATGATCTTGGATATTCTCCCCCCTTTTTCCAAAAAAAAAAAAGAAAAAGAACTCACAAGGAGAATTAACCTGGAGGCCCAATCCATCACTTTAAGGAGTGGTAAAACACTCCTAGAAACAAAAAGGACCGAGAATGATCCCAAGCAAGATGAAACCACCGTGATTGAAGAAATTTCAATTCATGAGTTGGAAAATAAAAAAGGGTTAGAAGTCGAAAATGAAAGTGATGAAGAAGTGGAAGTAGCATGGGAGGATGAAAAGCCTTGTGGTGACACTTTTGATTCTACATGTGGTAAAACCCGGCCTTGATCCTACTTTTGTTGTTAGGAATAAAATTGTAATAGTTTTGATGAGCCAATTTGTATTTTTAGAAATCCCCTATTTTATTTTTAGAGTATAGAGTTTGGACCCGGAAGGCAAGACTTGACAATAGTTTGGTTCGAATTATTGCCTTATAGAGTTCATTTTATTATGACTCTTGTAAGTCATTTACTTCCACTATACACATGAGTATACATGATCCAATGGACAAAGCCTATTTATCATTGCTAGAAGACTCAAGTTCGAATCCTATTGAAGACATTTTAAGCTTTGGAAAGCAAGGATTGGAGCTAGTAGTATCACGGCTAAAAAGTCAAGGTTTTAGTCAAATAGAGCTACTCATGGAGTAACTTATGGAGGAAGTTCGGTCAAATGGAGGAAGTCTGGGTCAAGTGATCTAAGCCGAGAAGAATCTCAAAATCCACTATCTCTACAACTTACTCTATGTAATGCTAAGAAGGATCAAATATATTTATTTGATGGATATGATCAAATGAGCTGAAATGGAGAAACGGTGAAAGACTTGAGCATATATCCAAAGGTCCAGCGTTCGAATCCTACTTGCTACATTTTTATTACAAAGGAAGAAGCTTTTGGAGCTAGTTACACGGCCAAGTCAAAAGAGCCTAATTTTGGTCAATAGAGTAACTCTTAGAGCTAGTTTGGTCAATGGAGCAAGTGATGGAGGAAGTCAAAGTCAACATGGAGGAACTTTGCATGGATTACAAGCACAAGAGGCAAGAACAGCGATCGGACTTACAACGAAAATTACAAAGTGCTGAGATATTTGAGCTATACACGAGAGAATTCAAGTCTTAGAAAAAGAAATCTTTATTTCTTTAAAACAAAAGTTGTATCTCTACCGAGGGTAGAAACGAGTGTAGCTGGGTGCGTAACACTCGGGTGAACTAAGTGCAGCTTTGTGCGTACCACTTAGTTGGGAACGTAGCTTTGTGCGTAGCGTGCGGGAATGTAGCTTTGTGCGTAGCGTTCGGGGAGCGTAGCTTTGTGCGTAGCGCTCGTGAGCTTAGCTGGGTGCGAAGAGCTCGTGGTTGAGTGTAGCTTTGTGCGTAGCACTCGGGAGTTTCACTATTGTATCTGGGTGATTGAAGATAGTGGAAACCTTCCTTGGAGCAAGGAAGAAGTGGACTAGGAGAATTACACCATCTCCGAACCACTATAAATCTCTGTCTCTCATTTACTTTACTGCACTTTACATATTTGCATGTTTTAACATACTAACCCTTTACGTATTGTGTTGAGCATATCATCTGGGTTTGTGTGTTCCCACGTTCGCATGCGGCTCAAACTTTGCATACTTGTTCTTTGAGCTATTCTAAGTATTTCCAACGTTTTGCATGCGAGTTATCTCTTTAGTTTTACGCAGTTTCGTCCTATAGCACTTTTACCGTACGATTTTCCGCTGCGGATTTCAAGTTGAATTTATTCACTTGGAATCACTCTGGTTGAAGTGTTATAAAGTTTTTAATTGTTTGAAAAGTCTATTCACCCCCCCTCTAGACTTTTCCCACCCTATCGGGACCAACATTTGTCACTACTTGTGAAAATACTTGTGCTAAATCTTGTGATGATACTTTTTGTGTTGCTTGTGATGATGGATCTTGTAGTTCTATTGGTGATTGTGACAATATTTCTTTTTATTCTTGGTATAATGATTCTTTTGACTCTTGTGATGAATTTTATGATTGTGAGGACTTTGATATTTCTACTTGTGGGGTTGAGGAGATTGTTGATTGTGATGAAGAGGGTGCTATGAAAATTCTTGAGGTTATCACTTTTGGCAACGATGTTGGTGGAGTCAAGGAGGTTGAGGATGGAATAATTGGAGATGATCTAGATGAGATGGAAAAAGGTGAAGGAGTTTGATAAACGCATTTTTAATACTTTATTTTATTATATTGTATTTAATAATTTTTATTATATAGTTATATTTTTATGCTTAATCTTATTTATTACTCCCTCCGTCCCATTTTACCTGTCCTACTTTCTTTTTTCGTCCGTCCCAAAATATTGTCCACTTTCCAAAAATAAACACCATCACTTTTTCATTTTTCCTAATTTACCCTTTAGATTTCAAAATGCTACTCCGCAATATAATACTGTATGCATTTGGTTTTTTCTAGAAATGGGAGCCCAGTCAATTTACCCTTATCCCATTATTCTTCAAACCCATTTCTCTCCACCTCTTTTTTTTTTTGCTACTGTATTTGCCCATTTCACCCTTTTAGCTTCTCCATTTTCCTCATCAGATCTTTCAACCACACATTTTTCAGAGATGAATCGTTGGACTACTGCACAACAGCTAACCTTTGCAACTCCACTGCCTTTTTACTCCCAGATTATACGGAGTAGCTTTTAGTCTTCTTTCCTACGTCGTCATCGATTCCAACCTCAACGAAGGTGTATATGAGGTCCATTAGGAAAATTTCTTTCATTTTCAAACCCAGATCCCTTTCTCCCCATCCCTTTTCTTAAACTATACATAAACAAAACTTTTAGTGATGTAGATCTTCAATATAAGTATGGCCAGGGAGATTTCAAAGTTTTCATGGAAGAAAAAATCGTATTTGAAGAATAAATTAAACTTGAATGGGAGATGTTGCAGAGGAAAGAGAGAGAGAGAGTAAAAAACGAGAGCTGATGAAGATTTAGTGGGTTTGGTTCTCAAAAACAATGTTTTGAAAAAAAAATTGCAATAGTGAGTTTGTGAGTGGATGCCTGGATGGTGACTGGTGAGAGAAAAAGAGGGGGCAAAATTGGGAAAACAAATTGCATTGCTTTTGCTACCTTAAAACGCGTGCCAAATAAGAATCGGACAGGGAAATCGGGACTGAGGGAGTATTACATTTGTGTTTACTTTAGATTTATCTAATAATTATAAATAAATTAACATAATAATAATGTAGTTTGTGTTAGGTTAGTATTAATAAGTTAGACTAGTTCTATTTGAAATTTTATTTATTTACAATGTAATTTATGTAAATAAAGAATTAGTCCCTTTCGTCGTGAACAAACAGAGACGGTCGATCTTCTTTTCTCCAGTCAACAACGGAACAGAGAGCGAGACGCCATTGGAGCGAACTTCACGGGAAGGCGTGGCATCATATCTATTCAGCAAATGCATAACTCCTTTACGGATGAGTGAACAACAGGCGTTGGAAGAAATCTTCTTCAATAGCATTCCGTGGTTCTCGTCCCTCTGCGAAATCGATGCCATGGATTGAGATTTCATAAGCGAAGAAGCAGTTGGGGTTGAAGCACTATAAATTAGATTCATTCGAAGGTCATTCTTCATTATCAATCACCTTACCAAAAGGAAGGAATTTCTTCGAATTCTTGGGTGCAAATTTGGTTTGTCAACATAACATTCTGGTTCGTTTTCTTTTGAATAAGCATTGAAGTTTGTTCTTTATATTTGAGTTGTAAAAGCCCTTAAATTCAAGCCTGTGATACACGTATTGTGTTGCAATGCATATAGCTTCAGTGCA
Organism: Ipomoea batatas; assembly: GCA_002525835.2. NCBI lineage: Eukaryota > Viridiplantae > Streptophyta > Magnoliopsida > Solanales > Convolvulaceae > Ipomoea > Ipomoea batatas. Next base: position 31,478,728 of record CM008341.1, on the reverse strand, counting down.
ATGCTAATTATCATGATTAGTGCTTAAGTATGATGTTAATTGCCATACTAAATTATAATGCTTAGCTGGTGGTGGATAGTCTCTTTTGCTAATTTTTGAGGAGGTTAAAACACTGGGTTCATCTACTATTTATCATTGATTACGATGAATTTTGCTAATTAATTTGTTCTAGGAACTTGATGATATTATTGTGAAAGTTTTATATCAGTTTATGTTTTATATGCCAATCAAGTTAAGTTTTATCCTATATTTTGCATTGCGATTAATTATGCTTAAATCTGACCAATTCTAGTATTATTAGTCTATTCGAGGGGAGTTGTAGAGAGTATACGCCATGCCTATTAATTCCAAGCTCCGTAGGATAGTTGAGTAAATAGTATGATTGTCTTATTAGACTGTTTATTTGGTTCTCAACCAGAGTATTTCATAATTCTTTTATGCTAAAAGGGTTTTGATTGTTTGAATAAGTGCCTTAAGTACATGAACGGTTAGAATACGTGATTTACTTTGAATGTCATACAAAGTTATCATATTATAGAAAAGAACAAACTCTTAATTGGTTGGCAAAGTTAAACTAATTTGCAAAACTATAGGTAGTAAGTGATGAAGAAAGGAGGGAGAATGGGAAAAGATAGTGTAAAGAAGAAATTGAAAATGATTTAGTGTTTATTGATATGAGAAAAATAATGAGGGAGGAAGAGAAGAAGAGATGAGAAAGAGAGTGAAAAACATACTTGAAGTACCGTTGCTTAACCCGTTAAAATTGGAAGTAGCTCACTGCACAGCCTCACGTGCTCCTCAACAGGTTCCTTGGACCCGTTGAAGCAACGGGACTCTCAACAGGTCTTGTGGAACCCGTTGCTCCTCATCGGGTTCCATGGACTCGTGAGGGAGCCTGTTGCTCCCCAACGGGTTAGGCAACGGGTTTGTGGAACTCGTTACTTGTACCGTTGGTTCAACGGTTCTTGCAACATATTCCATGGACCAATTGCTTGATTTTTGTGTCCCCCTGTTGCCTTTGTCATTTGTATATCTTGTAACTTCATCCTGCAAACCATCCAGTACATAATATGCAAAATACTATATCCTGCACACTCCAATATAATTGTTAGCTACATTGTTTGTTAACATCAAAATCAAGATTATAGCATAAATGCTAACAATATCCTCTTTTTTGTTGTTGATAAACAATGTCTTAAAAAAAAGGGAGTAATATCATTTTATAACATAATATATTCCAAAATGAAATCAAGAGCATAATATTATCACACACAATAGCACATGAAGACACATCCCCTTTTTGACAACAATAAAAAGAATGAAGCATCAAGATAGATAGATTGAAAGCCAAGTTAATCCACAATAAGACCAAAAGAAACATAATTATAAACTATAATAAAAGCAAGGATAGAAATGTCAGGAAATTATCTAGCCAACGTATCTAGAAGTGAGCACTAATCCATCATTGGGGCCTTGCCCTTGTCAAGTCCATGTGAGGTGCCACCAACATCTATCTCAATATCATCATCAAGTAACTCCTAAGGGACCTCAATGCCAATCTTAGATTCAATGTTGGCAAGCCATTAAAAGCCATGACCAATTCTCCTATTTAGAGTGCAAAATTCATGCTCAACTTTACTAGCAAGAATGGAAAAACCCAAATCCATACTCTGTTGAAGCTCTCTAATCAGTGAACGGACAGAAACATAGTTATGACCACTTTTTCTTCTTGTTCCCCTCCAAGTTTGCTCCCCCTCACTTGGAGCTTCCTCTTCACCTCTTATTTCTTGGCCACATCACCTTCCTCATTTTCATTGTTATCCCTCTCATCTTGATCTCCTTCCATTTGAGCAACCCTTAACTTTTTGTGCGAGATGTGGAGGCGATCAACTAGCATTCTTCTTTCAGTTGTAGGCCTTAGGTTGATAATAGACAATGTTAGATATTTTTTCCCATCCATGAGAACTGAAAAATTGAATTTTATTACCGTGTGTTTAAAGAAATAGGTAAAGGAACATTCTAGGCTACCAACACTTTGCTTTTGTTTTTGCTAGCCAAAAGACATTCACTTACAAGCAGAGTTAAAATTCGTTGTTCATTAGTTAACTCATATTTCTCAAGCCTAGTATCAAGATATATATCATCACTTCTGCCAAGCATATACCGCAAATATTGACGAAAGCCAAGAGACTCTATTTATATATTTTAGAAAATAACTAACATATAACTCTAATATATAATGTGTATAAATTATTATTATTATTATTATTATTATTATTATTATTATTGAAAAAGATAAGAAAATATATGGTGGATGCATGTGCATGGTAACAATAATGGAAAATATAACGGAAATTATAACGGTAGGGGTATATTTGTCCAAAATATTGTATAGTATAACTTTTATAGCATAATGTATACATAAAACGCAACGGAAAAAACGGACATAAATGAATGGTATAACCTTCATTCACACTTATTATGTTTTTAGATATTTCTTTATTTAGGTTTGAGTTTTGGTTAGCTTGAGAATTTTATTTTATTAGTTTTCATTCTTTAGGCGTGGGCTTGGGTCTATTCTTTAATTTATTTGTTCTTTAGTCTAGTATGGGCCTCTTTTTTTTAGGTCTTATTTTATTTATAGTCACTTTTGGGCCATCATATGTAAGACATTTACTTCTTATTAATAAAGCTCTTATTTTGGGGTTTTTTTTTAAAGCAATTAATCTTGAAAGCTTCTCATCAATAATCTTGTCTAGTCGTGAGTAAATTTCAGTCATCCGGCCAATAACATATGCCAAACAAAGATAGAACATTATATTTAATAAATCTAACAACCATATTAAATAATTACCAATCCTTTAATATTAATGACACATTGAAACTAGCATACTAAATGTTAACTTAACAAGCAATAGACACCTCATTCTCTAAGAACATTTTTGAATTTCATAACTTACTCTTTAGGTATTAATGCATGAAAATATGTTCCCCGCAACCAAACCATTAAAAAGATTAGTAAAATTAAATCAGCACAAACATGATAAAATTGAAATATGTATACTCATAAGATGATTAAATTGTTGTACCCCTTCATCATGGAAAACACACTCCTTGCTTTTTTATTTGAATGCTATTGCATCTCTCTCTAACTTCATATATTTTAACCAAACGTACCTTGATTGCATTTTTGGTACTTAAGTGACTTAACTAGCTAGCAATAATGAATTGATGAGACATTAATATCTTACAAATTTAATGAAGAATTTGAGTTTAATGCAAGAACTTATATGCTTGTAGTGAGACTTAGAGAACATTCTCCTCTCAAAGTGTGTGAGTGTGTGTATTTGCTTGCATGCTTAACCAAAAAAAAAAATAGATAACCTCATATATTTGTTTTGGAAATTAGTTATCTTATAATATATTTTGATATAAAAAATATTTTTTTTTGAATACAACTGACCCTATTACATTGTAGTATCCGTTCATCTATACTTTTCTCAACCTGTTGAAGCACAAAGAGTCAATGTCAATTTCGAGATCTCCACCTGAGACTCGAACTCATGACCTCCCATCTGAGGGTGGCCACTACATGCCAATTGAGCACAAGGTAATAATTATCATTATTATTCTTATTCAAATATGAAAAATCAATGGGGAAAATAGATTTTCTCACAAGCAATTCACGTAATCATATTCTTGGAATAAAAATCGTTAATACTACTCTATATATATACACAAATACTTTTTTTTTTTCTAAAAAATCTGAACAACCAATGGTGTGAAAACAATTCCCTAAAACCAATGTAGACTATAGACAACAATCAAAACTATGTTGTTTCATTTGGCGAATTTCTTTCCTAGTTTATTCAACAAATGTTCTTACTTTAATGTATAGATAGATTTGTCACTCTTAGAGAACTACATATACTTTTGAGTACTATACGTTTTGATCATTTTAAAATTTAAAGAACCAAATTCTTTTAAATTATGGTATGAGCGATTAGGTCACTTTTGGCATAATATGATGAGTCGGATTTTTATAAATCTTGTTGGATATCATATACATGTCAAATAGTAGTCTCCCTTCTTCACATGAGTGTTTTATAAAGCATGTGTGTAGGGAAATTTCTAAATTATCTGTTTTCTTGTTGGAGATATATAATTTTACATACTACTGTTTTTATCCATATCTGACCTACTGCATATCATGATTATTCTCCCTTACATTAGTACGTGGTGTATAACCGAACATTTCCCTATATGCATTTTATTATTAGTGTGCAGTTCATTTTCCTGTATCACCACCGCAACATACCTCTATGAGCTATCAAAGAAAATTAGATATATATGTTGGTTATAAGCCTCTATCTATTGTTTAAGTACTTAGAACTCATGATAGCGGATCAATATAATAATTGGGTGATTGCATACTTTATGAAGATTATTTCGTAGCATTAGGGAGAAATAAGAGCCTAGATCTAATATAATGCCAAAAATTCATGGAATGAGAAAGATCTTCAGTATTTAAATCTACATAATAATTGATTAAATTGAAAATTCAGAAAATAATCAATTTGCAACATTTAGTAAATAATTTGTCAAACATGTTTACTAATCATAAAAGAGTGGCTATGTCCATAACTTCCTCAAGTTGAACTGAATATATCTACCGATACTCCTTGACACTAGAAGTGTGGGAGACCTATTAGAGCAAAAGATAAGAATATGTGAAAAGCTAAATCTAGTAAACAATTTCACAACTCTTGAAATCCCATAAAGAATTATGTCCTGAAGATGTTCGTCTAGAAGGTGAAGAACCCTAGTAAATTTATAGTTGTGCCAAATAACCATAATACTGGGATGTAGAGCAAAATCATATCTAAATATCTTTGAGAAATGTCCACAACCTAGTTGATTTAGAAATTGTAATGAATTTTATGAATGAGGAGAAATATAAAATGTAAATATTATAGTTGTTAGACAACACAATTGCATTTATAATTGTTCATATTATAGGACAATCCGGATCCAGAACTAGGTTCCAAAGCGCCCTAACTGTTTAATATATAAATGTGCAATTAATGCATAACTCAGCTCGCTAAAAAGAAATGTATTATCTCTATAACACATACACCATTGAATTTTAATCAAGTAATAAGTTACAAATGGGTATTTGTACGAAAGAGAAATAAGAATAATGAGTTGGTGTGATATAAAGCGAGATTTGAAACTCAAGGGTATACATAGAGACAAATAATTGATTTTGATCAAATATATTCTCTCACTGTCACACAATGGATGACATCAAGTTTTTCTACTTAACCTCATAGCCAGTGAATATTAAATTTAGACATACAGTTGATGAATGTCATGACCACATACATATAAGTCATTAGACGTTAATATATATTTGAAAAGTCGCTAATAGATTTAAAATTTTCGAAATGAGAGAAGAATGAAAGTCGCAGCATGTATAGTATTAAAATTAAAAATGCCTTTATATGACTTGTAAAAATTAATAATCGACTACGCGTTTTTCCTCCTAAAAAGGAATATGCAAATAACATGTGCCATTATGTGTTCATTAAAGAGATGTATAATTGAATTATTTATTTATTATCTCAGTTTATGTTGATAGTATAAATATTATTGAAATACATAAAGAGTTTAATATATTAGCTCATGCCTAAAGATAGAGCTTGAAATAAAAGACTTGGAAAAACCATGTATTGTCTCAACTAGTAGATTGAGCATATCATTGAAGGAATTTTATACACAAGTTATCATACCTTGAAAAAATGTCTTAGAGATGTTTTATATAGATAAATATCATTTACTTATTACACTAATGGTTATCCAATCTCTTGAAGTAGATAATGAACTATTTAGACTCAACGAGTATAATAAAGATATTTTGGAATCGAAAGTCTATTACTTTATTGAAATTGGAACACTATTGTATGACTATTGACTAGAAGTTTAATAATCATATCATGCTTGATATTTATTGTATTTGTGATGAATTTGCTAGCAACATTTATTACTTCTCCTACAATATAATGAAACATTAACAAAAATGTTGAAAATATCCTCTAATATTTTTGAGGTGCAAAAGATTGACATATTTTATGTAAGAAACCTAGATATGATTTTGGTGGTCTTTGTACAAATCAAATGAAAGAGGAGACAACCATGACTACCTCTCGCTTCATCCAAGTCAAACAAAAGCTAGGGTAACCATGGTTACCTCTGCCCTTTATCTGATCAGTAAGGACAACAATGGAAGTGGCCACTGAAGTCATTTATTTTATTTCATTTTTTTAAAAGAATTGTTTTAAATTTAATATATAACTTGACACTACATTCCCACATAATGTCCATATAAGGATTAATATTTTAAAATTGAGTTAATACCTCCATTGGTCCTCCGACTATTAGCGATATACCAGCGGTGGTCCCTCGTCTTTTAAACGACCACTTGGAGTCCTTTATCTTTTTCAAAAAAACCTCCTACGGTTCTCCGTTAGGTTGGGTGTCAAGTGGGCGTTAAATTGTGAGGGCAAACATGTCATTTCATATTTAGTTCATCACTTACCTGAAACGTGGAAGCTTGTCTCGCCCAAATTGAATTATCCCCAAATTGAATTTGCAACAGCCCTAATCTGCGACGAAGCAGCGAACTCAACGAACGCAGTGAACTCGACCAATGCCTCCTAAACAGCGAACCACATCATCTCCATAGAAAGCAAGGAGCACCCACTCTCGACAATGCAGATAAGACGCACTCCTCGATGAACGCAGCCATGGTGACAAGTAATTAAGGTAATGTTGTATATATATATATATATATATATATATGTTTCGGAATGTGCATTCAGTTAAGTTATTTAATGGAAAAGGGGTACCTACATGACTATTGGAGTTATATATGTTCTAAGAAAGGTCTGGGGACCATTTTTGTTGTTTTACTTTTAAGATGTGGGTGGGGATCATGTGTTGTTGGTGTGTGTTTATCTTTTAGTAGGTGGGTGGGTGGGAAAGTGTTGTTTGTATTACTTTATTCTTGGATACATGTGCTTGACTGTGCTTTGTCCTCTGATTGTGCTTTGTGTGTTAGGAACATAATGTAATAGGTTTTGATGATACCAAATGTAATTCGAAATCCCCTAAGTCTCGAAAGATAGGAAATTCTTGTAAGTTCGACAAGTAAACTAAAAGTGAAAATACAACCGGGTAATTTGAGCTCAACTCGGAAAATATTTAAGCTTAAGGTAAACTTGTATGAACATCTTATAAGTTTCGTGTTGTAAGCCATAGATAGATCAGAATAAGGCACGAGACAACACTAGAGGAATAAGGGTCTACGAGACATCAACTAAGTCTCGAGACATAAGCAGAGTTCGAGAGATGGAATCTCTCGAGACATCAATCCAGTTCGAGACATGGGATCGAGACATCAAGTAGTCGAGGCATCAACATCGGTCTCGATAAATTGACACTTCTCCAAAGGACTGAATGGCAGTCAAGGAAGATTGGATAAAGTAATCTAAGTTTGGAGAAGAAGAATATCATGGAGATAAAAAGAAGGTGCCTAAAGAATATTATGGGAACTACCAGAAGTGGA
>CM008341.1:31420061-31431688 GCA_002525835.2 Ipomoea batatas | reverse complement strand
CTTGGAGGAGAATCATCGGTCAACAATGGCAGTAGGAAAACGCATGGCAAGGATTGTTTTCACCATTTGGGTCTACTTTGAGAGGTTCAAATTAATTTTCAGATTAATTATTTTCCTCAATTTAAGAGTTTTTGTTGGGATTTAGGGTGTATAAATAGTAGTGAGTTCTTGTTGTTGAGGGATAAGACTAGCTGTGCATAGTTTTATAATTTCTCCAGTTTACAAATTTTTATTTTTATTTTCTGGTTCATGGCCCTGCGAGGCTAATTCTCTAAACTTGGTCAAGATTACATGAACCCTGGATCAATTTGTACTGTGAGATTGAATTAATTTTTTATATTAGATTCATCTTCAGTTGGGTAATTGATATTTCCTTTGTTTTATTTTATATGATTGTTCCAGTCAATTGCTAGGAGGCCTACTAGTTTGATTTCTTGAACAGTTTATTGCTAGATTAGTTAACGGTTTGTTTTAGTTAACGGTTTGTTTAATTGGTTTTCTAATCTGTGTAGCAATTGGGATTTATTAATATGGCGTTAGTATTAATTTAGTACTAGGAGGAATATTAATATGAATTAAACATTTTTAGACCAAGTATTAAAAGTTCAATTGATTTCTTTCGTAAACTTTGGCTTGATTATCATCTTTCCTATTCTTATTTATTTATTTATTTACTTACTTTGAATGTTAATTTCATACCAAACCCCCTTCTTTAATTTGAACTCATAAATCAAACTAGTTACTACTCGTGGGAACGATCCTTACTCTCACTACTACGTTTTTAAGGTTTAATTTGGGAGCCTACAACAGCTCGCCAGCGGTCTTAGCTCGAGCCTGTGTTGTGATAAGCAACGGAGAGTGATCAGAGTTCACTATCGGTAAATGATCCACTGCTGCGTCAGGAAATGCTAATCTCCAATCCACATTGCTTAGGGCTCGGTCCAGCTGTGCTCCCTTGAAAGTCGATGAATTGACGCCCCTCATCCAAGTAAATTTGAGGCCCGTGAAACCCAAATCCACCAAGCCTTCGCGAAAAATCCAATCTTTGAAGTCTGAACATCTTGTTGTGTTGAAATGGTCTCTATTGCTCACCTCGTCAATGTTGACTACTGAGTTGAAATCTCCACAAACTAGCCACTTGGTTAAAGGGTTGTGATCCTGAAAAGAAAGGTTAGAAAAAAGGTGTTTGCGCAAGGCTTTGTTCGGACTGCCGTATACAACCGATAAAAGCCAAGGGAGTGAGTTCCCTTCTTGCACCTGCAGGTTAACAAACTGAGGGTGTGTGGTTAGGATTACAACTTTAAGGGGCAGTCTCCATAGGATCCATATGCCGCCCGAGAATCCTACTGCCTCGACCCTAATCCATTCGTCAAAACCCAAAGGCCTTGGAGGCAGCACCCTGATAATTCAGAAGCACCTAAAGGCCTTGGAGGCAGCACCCTGATAATTCCAAGTTAGCACTATCATAAAAATGAAGACACAGAGTAAGGGTGCTTAGAAACACAGAAAAACTCACAAATCAGAAACACCCTAGCCCAATTGGCCAGCATTGTCACTCATAACTACATCATCTGCATGATCAGTTTTGTTAACGAAAACTCTAGCTAAGTCAGGAGGATCTCATAGCAGCTCGTAATCGATTCCTGCTCTATGTGACGATTCGGGTGGGTCATATTGATGATGAATGACCATAGTGGATATCTGTTTGCCATTCTTTGAGCCCCTAACGACCGTGTGTTCAGATTCTGCTGTGGCACGATTTGGTACTCCAACCCTGCCTCCCCTTCCTCCATAGGCTCCGCGCCCAGTCAACCGAGATTGCCTGAGTTGTTGTGACTGTTGGGTTTGGTTCTGGGCTATCGAAGTGTGTTGATGTTGGGTGGTTTGAATTCTGGGCAAGTTTCTAGGTGTGCTATTTGTTACCATTAGAGGTGCATTGCCCACATGATCTGGTTTTGCTTCATTGTCGTTAAGATGCTCTAGAGCAGCGTACCGGGAGCTAGTTTCCAGACCCACTAGGTTTGTGTTTGTTGGTATGTTGTGATTGTAACCTCTATTTTTGTTGTCATGTGGTCTGATCTCCCTTCTCTGTCCTCTCCTTTCCTTCCTGGTGACAAGCATCCAAGCCCCAAAGTTATCTTTGTAATCTTGGATTGGGGACTTGCCGCGTTGGTTCGCCGGTTGAGCCTAGGTCGGTTGTTGGTCATTCCTCTAGACTTCTTTAGGACCCGTTTTCATTTGGTCGGTTGTTGGTTAGTTAATGCTTCCGCTATGATTGTAGTAAATTTTGAATTAAGAATGAGAAAACATTCAAGTAAATTTGTTATGAAAATTGGGGTGTTACAAATTGGTATCAGAGCCTAGGTTAGTGTAAGACCTAGGTGAGGACTCCATAGGAATTTTTGGGAGATAATGCTTAGAAACTAGGCTTTAAACACCGCGATGAGCCTGTGAGTATATTTGAATAATATATGTGTTTATTTGCCTTATATGTGTGGCTATTGCACCCGAGGGTGTGCATGTTCCAGGTATATGTTTTCTTGGTTGCAAGCATGGCATGAATAATTTCTGTGTATAGTTGCTTACATGAAAATAGAGTGGGAAACACTCTTTTAAAATAAGAACCTTGCCTGTAGTAAGTTGCAATGCCTCCAAGGAGAAACCAAGATGCTCGTGAGGAGGCTCTGGGGGAGAAGTTTTACCCTGAGCACGTCAGGGCAGCCAAGTATGATGAGTTTTTCCATAGCAAGATTTGCGCCTGTTTTGGTCCCTGATGAGCGTAGCAAGGTGGGCAAGTTCATCCGAGGACTCAACTTTGAGACTCAGAAGAGCCTGAGTATGTTCAGGTGCCAGACTTTAGATGAGGCATATGACAGAGCTGCTAGTCATTGCCTGGCGCAGCAGCGTCAGAGGAGGATATGAAGAGCCGGTATTCTACTTTATTTGAATCAGGTATAGTCAAGTTACGGGGACGTAACTTCTCTTTTAAGGAGGGCAGGTTTTAACACCTCACTCCGTATCATTGTGTTGAAATAGCATGTTAGATTTTTAAGTAAGATCGCTTTGAGGGCGAAGCTTTCTTTTAACGAGGATAGATTGTGATACCCTGATTTTTGTTAAGGAAATTAATTATTTAATTGGGAATAACATTAATCTTTTGAGCATAAAAGAATAACTTTTAGTTTTTGTTTTTATAGTGATTTGAATTTTGAACACTAAACCCTCCCCTACAATTCTAAGTTCTATACCGCCAAGCTATCACAATTCTTAGTTCCCTTGGTCCATTTGAACCCTTATTCTCATTTTGATCATCATCATTATTATTATTATTATTATTATTATTATTATTATTATTCATCCACGGCAAAACACTTATATGGTAATTATGTTAGTAATTCATTAATACATGGTATTACTTGCATGCATATATACGGAATACATTTATTTATATATTAAATAAATTTGAGTACAAATAAATAATGCTTTTGATTTCAATACTTCTAAGGGGGCGTTTGGTTCACGGAATGTCAGATTACCTTAGAGAATGTTAGATTGCTGGGAATGTTAGATTACTGGGAATGTTAGATTTCTGTGTTTGGTAAAAACTTAGCTATGTAATATACACCTGTTTGGTTGATGAATTGTTGTTTATGTTATAATGGTTATTTTACCTTAATAACCTCATGTATTTGAAGAAATAAACAACTGATTGGATTATTAGTACACCCATTGTATTTTAATACATATTATATTAATCCAATAAGATTCATCAAATTAGTAGATATGAAGATTGGAAGTTAAAATTCATTAAATTGCTACAATTTGGAAGCAAAACTAGTTCATCACAAGAACAAACTTTCCACAGAAACTAAGTTAGCACCTAAAGCAGTAATCAATTTAACATTTGGATACCATTTGAAAACGAACACCATTTTATTAACATAACCAATTAATATGTATAGTTAACAAAAGATTATGTTCCTCCAAATCAAAAGGCTAAAGATTGCAAGGGAATGTTATATTACCTAAGATGATGAAGGGTATCACATTCCCTTGAAATTAAGGAATATGCTTATGTGGAGGGAAAACAACATTCCATGGGAATATTGGATAACTCCAACCAAACATGGGAATCTTATATAACTAGCCAAATATAACATTTGTTATCCTATATAACCCGAACCAAACTCCCCCTAAGTGTAATATTTTACTTATATGTATATATGTATATAGCTATAAATTGTATGATATTGACTTTGACAATATATATACGTATATATTATGTGGACCATATATTTGTATGCTAATAATGTTAGTATATGTATACATATATGGTTAACGATGAGTGGTCAGTATTTATTTAAGGTTATATTATATATTTTACATATATTATATCAAATAAGATAATTAAGAATTATTTGATTGAGATTTTGATTGGAAGTTACAAGTTTATAATTGATCAAATTCTCCTATTTTCATTAAAATCTAATGATGATGATTGGGATAAGTTGACTTCTTCATTCTTTTCTTTTCTTCCTCTTTGGCCGGTTATCACAGATAGGAAAAAAACAAAAAAAAATTCTCTTCTCTTTTCTTCTAGAGTTGAAATCTTTCTTCCAAAGCCAAAGGGAAACCTTGTCAATTGAAGGTTTTAAGGGGAAAGTGAAGGAATTGCTTTCAAGTAAGTGGTTATGTCTTCCATTACTTTGTCCTTTTTTATAAATGAAAAAAAAAACATATGAACTTTGGACGGTTAATGATTATAAATTTTCATTAGCTTAGCTAGGAAAATTGTTTCTATGTCAGATTGCATGAAATGTCTTATCATTTCATTAAACCTTGTTGTAATCGTTTCTAATGCTTATTAATGAAGTTTACCTTTCAAAAAAAAATAAGAATGCTTTAACTTTCTTGTATAATTATTTGAAAGTATGAGTTGTGATTTTGTACTCAATTGCTTTTGTATAAAAATGCATAATAAAAAAATATTCATTTTCCTTATATTTATATAAATTGGGTGTATATAAAAAAAAAAAATAGTAGAGTTAAAGAAATATCAAATTTTTAGATTGTTATGTACCTACAGTATTCGGATTGTAGGTTTGCATAATATATATATATATATATATATATATAAAAAATATAACTATACAATTTGTCATACATATATAATGTTTTAATTAATTTAAATTTATATAAAAGTTTTGTACGTAGTATAATATTTAAACATGGGTAATTTGCATTTACTAGCTAAATCTATTTTTTTTTAGAAAATATATGTATGTGTAATTCGTGCAGTGTATTGATATCTATAAATAATAATATATGCTTTATATGTGTGATGTTCGTACATATGAATATATTTAGTAGCAAATCAATTCTTACAATTTATACAACTACCGTACGTAATTATGTTTTATTTTAATTTTTATAATAGTTAAATATGATTAATATGGAACAAGTGTCTGCTCTTTATTTTAAAAGAGGGAAACTTTATTTTGCATTGTGCATGAAGTATAAATTCTCAAGTGTTGAATGAGGTTGCTATAATGATCAATCTTTTCTCTATGGTATGTAAGTTGGAAGAATTTGATTTTGGAAGTTTATCAATTGGAGTTGTTAAAGGTAATCTTGAGCACATGAACTTCTTAATTAAACTGTTGAGGTCTAAAAGCTAAGCTTGAATTGATGAAATTAATTTATGTAAGCTTATGGAAGATATGATATGATCATGTGAAGTATTTAGTTGGATACTAAATACTAGGACAGTAATTGTCCTGTTTAAATTTTGGAGTGGTTATATGAATTTACCACTAGGGCATTATTTGTCCTGTTTAAATTTTGGAGTGATTATATGAATTTACCACTAGGGCATTATTTGTCCTGTTTAGTTGTGAAGTGGTTATATGAATTTATCACTAGGGTCGTCTATGTACCCTGTTTTGGGAGGAGCCAGTAGAAACATATCATGGCTACCTTGGGCTTAGAACTTCTCGGTGAGGCTTGGAATCCTCATTCGGGGGTGTGCACACTTAAGGTTTGGGTCCAGATTCCACTGGAATGGGAATTTGTGGAGTGTTCAGCGTGGAGTTGTTCACTAGGGCCTAAGTACAAAGGACCCTGTCCCATTTATATGTTGATGTTCTTTCATAATCTTTTAACTTGTTAGAAAGTAAATTTAATATTGCTAAGGTACAATTTTGGTATATGGAGATTTATTGTTGATGAAACAAGAGGTGTATTGTAACTTGTAAGTAACTTTTAAAGAATATTCGTTTTGAAAAACATGTACCTTATTTTATTTAATGTATGTTTTGGGCAAAGTACACCCTTAGCAAGTGTTGCTAATATTTTTGTTATTTGTGTTATTTTCCTTCTATGATTTAGCAGGAATGGATTGAAGAATTGATATGGATGAGAGAGTTAGCACGATTTGAAAGTCTAGTGTAATAGTTAGTTTTTATCTATTATGGACTTAAATAGAATTGAATAAGGGGTGATATTTTCCCTAAAGATTTATTTTTGGATGGAGATTTTACTTTAATTTTGTTTTGTGGTTTAGCCTTAGCACTTAGGTTCATTAGTTGCCTAAGTGTGGCAGTAATACCCTCAATAAAGTTTGTAAAGCTTCCGTATTTCAAATTATGTCTTAATGTTTACTTAATTAATTGGTGAAAATAAGGAAAAAAATAGGCCGTTTTTGGGGGTGTTACACCACGAGTTTCTCCAATCTGTTTTTTCTTGGAAGGAAGTTGGGTACCCATTCTTGTACCGTTAGGTAGTGCCCCAAGATGATCCAAGGACCTTCATACTTAGCGAAGTCGTAGTCACGTTGTGATTCGAATCTTGCCAAGAATTAGTCCTGGTCCAGGGCTATCAGATCGAAACTAGCTTCTGGCTTCCACATTCTTTGGAGCCTATCAAGCAAGTAGGAATAGCTTACCTTTCTGCCCAGAAGTCTGATGATTAGGGCGCACCGCCATGGGCGCCGCAAACGCTCCTTCTCTTATCTCGTAACATGAATTACTGGGCAATTTGGGTCTGCTCTTTCCACATCCATCTCTTCATCCTCTGAAACTGCTTCTTTCTCGAAGGGTTCCGGGATATCTTTCCGGCCCCAGGCCGTGTTAAGGGTTTCGACCGGTGTTCTCCACTGGGAGCAGTGTTGCAAAAATCCCGCCTTGCTGTCGATTAATCCCCGCCTAGGCGCTAGGCGCTGGTCGACCGCTTAGCGTATCAGCTTAAATGGTGGTCTAGGCGACCAACTAAGCTCCACCTAGGTCGCCTAAGCCGCTTAGGCGCTGACCGCCTAGGCCTCCTAGGCACCGATTAGATCTCCTAGGCACCGACTATGCCGCCTACTCGGTCAATTATTAACTATGGCTCTTTTTTTTTTTTTAATGAGTTACTTCACTCAAAACAATATCGCTTGAGCGAAATAACCCTAAATTGTACAAACTCTAGATATTTTTAGGTTAATATTTAATATTTTAGTATTAATTATTAAAGTATTATATAATTTATAATTATTATTCTTTAAAAATTTTAAAAATAAAAAATAAAAATACACTGGAGCCTAAGCGCCGATTAATCCCCGCCTAGGCGTCCTAGGCGCTAGGTGCTCTCTGAGCACCCGAGAAGCGCCTAGCGATTTTTTCAACCATGACTAGGAGGATTATGGGGATTTCAGTCCTTCAAAGAAGGCTATTTCTTGAACTATGTCATCTGTTGGAGGTGGATCTGATGGCTCCGTTATATCCCTTAGTCGTTTCGTCTTCTTTGTGCTTCTTTGGAGTTGGTCTTCATCTTCCTGTTAGAAAAACATACATGCGCAGCGGAAGTATCAAATCGCATTTTCTATGATTCTATGTAAAAGAGGGAGTTAGAAGGATTTTACCCTTGCAGCGTGCTTTGACAGAGTCAACAGCTTGAACCGTCCAATTGTCCGGCCTCTATGACGAACTTTTTTTTTTAATCTGTATTCCTTCACTCACTTAAGAAATAGGGTAAGACTTATATATAGCCTGGTTTGGGCCCAAAGGTGCTAGCCTTTTAAAAGCCCAAACCTACCCAGTATTGAATTAATTCATTAATTAGTTATTAATATATTAATGTATTAATTCAATATCGATAACTATTTATCGATTTCTTTTAAAGTTCTCAGCATTACCACGAACCATTAAGGTGTGACTTTCTAAGTTCATAGTCAAACTAGCAACGAGTAATATTTAATAACTCATTATTAAATAACTCGTAAGTCATGAGTGACACCCAGCAGTATGTCATGACCACCTAGTTAACAATGAATATATTTTATAATATATTATAATGAACATTTCTGTTACAAATATTATTCAACATTTGTTACACACAACACTTGTTCCGAACCAGGTAAAGGTCATGGTCAAACTTGGTCAAACCCAAAAACCCGGTCAATATGTCTATTCAATATTCTTAACCTGAAGTCCAACTTCATTATACTCTGGCCAGAGATTCTCGTTGTATGATTATTGAATAGACTGGAACATCCTTGTTACCTCAAGGAGGTGGATCCTCTATTGAACGCACACATATCACCGTACAACACTGAACTAGGCCACCAAGTACACTTATAGTCCCATAAGGAACAAAATATGCATGCTGGCAAAAACTAGTCCACCATATGTACGAGACAACCATGTCGTCTCAAGTCAAAGGATTATTGCACACTTGTAACATACAACATACCGATGACACGTAGGTAAACACCATGCGGTACGTTGTAGTCAGTCAATGTTCAATGACTTGTTCTCTAACAATCATCCACATGTCCACTCTCTGTATCTCATACAGAATGGCATGACACTCACCATAAGAAGGACAATGTGCTAGTCTTATCGGAATTCTAATGCCCAATTAGAATTCCTATGACTATGAACATTTTTACAATACTTCATTTATTAATTATTCGTTACTCATATTCTTAACTCTTAAGAATGAAGAATTAAGAATATTGTATGGAATAATATCAAATATTAACTAAGCCAAAATAAATAAATAAAATAATTATTTATTATATTTATTTAATAAGAAATTAATGCCCAAAACAATAAATGTTGGCTCCTAGGGCATACATGTCTAACACTTCCGGCGACCAAGCGGTTGCCGCCGGTGAGCGCATTTCAGAGAGAGACTCTGTAGCGGTCAACACTCGTGATATACTTATGTAGTTATGTAATAGTTTTGTATTAGGTATATTTCTTAAATTATTTAGATATACATATTAAAAATTTTAAAAAGTCTTAACATGTAGGCTTTAAATGGGCTCAAAGTAGGATTTACTTTAAAACTTTTTTAATGGCATAAATATTAAACAAGCTTTTAAAAAGGTTTCAGGCCAGACTAATTGTAGGCTCAGACTTAAACCTAACAAAAAAAGTCTACATACAAGCTCAGGCCCATGTCTAGGTTTTAAATTTTCGTAATAGGTTCAGATCTAATTTTTTAAAACTCGACTTAGCTCGGCCTATTTCCACCATAGTTCTATACTTGTATTAAATATTCACTTATTAGTTTTCTTTTTTCTTGTTTTAAGGGTGAAGAGCTTCATGTTTGCTACATGTATGTGTCAGTGTGTTGCACATGCTCATTACCTGCATGAGAAGTGACAAATAGTTTACCACTTTTCCTTTTTCATTTTGTTTTGTTTAATATATAATATAAATAATATTGAGTGATGACGATATAGAGCTTCCTATTTTGTTTATGAGGTAAACATCTTGATATATTATAATTATTTTTTATTTTTTTTTTGTGAACAATCTTATACTTTGATTTTTTAAAAAAATAAGAATTTATTACCAAAATAGTCCCTCGACTATTGTGAAATTACCAATTTGGTTCTCGACAATTTTTCGTACCCAATTAAGTCCCTCGACTTTGAAAAATTTAATCAATTTAGTCCTCCGTCTATTTTGCCGTTAACGTCCGTTAAATCAGGACCAAATTGGTAATTTTGCTATAGTTAAGGGACCATTTCAGTGAAAAATTAAGGGATAAACTACAAATAAGCCAATGTACTATTTGAGAACAAGCAATTAGGCTATCCAACTCAAATAACCCCCAAATAGGGCATCGAACTCAGAAAAATAAAGCAATTAAGTCACTGAAATCCCAAAAAAAAAAAAAGAGCAATTAACCCATTTTAAAATTTCCAACAACAAATTTCAGCACCGGCAGCGACACCATTTTCGGCGAGGGCGACCATTCGTCGAAAATGTCGACCGGCGTCGCCGCCGGTGCTGGAATTTGTCGCCGAAAATTTTAAAAATGGGTTAATTGTTCTTTTTTTCGGTTTTAGTGGCTCAATTGCTTTATTTTTTTGAGTTTGATGGTTTATTAGGGGTTATTTGAGTTGGATGGCCTAATTGCTTGTTCACAAATAGTACGATGGGTTATTTGTAGTTTATCCCTTAATTTTCACTTAAATGGTTCCTTGACTATAGAAAAATTACCAATTTGGTCCTGATTTAACGGATCTTTAACGGAAAAATAAACGGAGGACCAAATTGGTTAACTTTTTTAAAGTCAAGGGACTTAATTGGTCACAAAAAATTGATGAAGACCAAATTGGTAATTTTGCAATAGTCGAGGGACCATTTTCGTAATAAACTCTTAAAATAATTTGTGCCTCACTTTAACGAAGTTGGATTATGTTGAATTTTTTTCTTAAATTTAATACTATAATTAGATATAATTATCACAAGATACAAATATTTGATATTAAATTTATAAATTTTAAAGATTTGAATATACTTTTAGTGAATAATTAAATATAATTGTCGCATAACACAAAAGTCGATATTAAATTGCCACGATATAAAAAATTAAATATAATTATCACAATAAGATTTTAGGTTTTTTTTTTTTATATATGAATAAGGCTAAATAAAATTACAAATTTACGGTGAAAATGAATAGCCAAGTGGTGAAGTATAATTCTCATATCAGAATTAGAATATAATTAAGCGGGTCTTTCTCTCCGTCCATTTAACGGTCCGGGGTTCACCCACGTTCGCTCCGGGAGGCACGGGAGATAGCCCAGGAGGAATCATCACTCGTCACTCGTGGGAATTGAACCCGGGTTCTTCCGGAATTCCTCCCCACAAAAAGAGCTCACTTGCCACTTGAGCTACCCCATTGGGTTACAAACTTACAATAGTTGAGCCTATAGGCATAGGGTATTTGAAAAAATCTCATTACTGTAGATAAACATGCAGCATACTTTAAAAGAAAAACATTCATCTAAATAATATTATGGTCAGGTATATGAGTATATCTATATTATAAAATAGATACAAAATTACAAATTTCTAGTTGACATAAGGAGACTATCCTTGAAACGTAGTCTTATTCTAAATACTACATGCCTCTACCAAATTTGAACATAAAAATTTGGATTTATGATGGCATTCTTCAAAGAGATTAACAAAAATGAATTGAAGAATTAAACAAACCTAAATCCCCAAGCAAAAAGAGCCACAAAAAACAAACACATGGTTTGTCTAAAAACCTATGCCCTGGCTTTAAAACATACAAAATTGATTGAATGAATAGATGAATGAAGATTTGGGGGAGTTAGTTCAGAA
>CM008341.1:31369280-31402459 GCA_002525835.2 Ipomoea batatas | reverse complement strand
GACTTGTTCACCTTTTTGCTCCATTTTAGCTTCAAATCCCTTTTTAACTTGTGAAATGCTTCAAAACTCTTTCTAGAAATGTTGTTAGAGGAAACTAATCGCATTTGAGCTGAAATGCATGCAATTGTTGGAAATGGATGCCAAAACGATGCGATTTTAATCTAATAAAGACCCCTTATATCCTTGGTGCTTATCATTACTTATAAGGGTAAATTTAGTACTTTTAAGGGAAAATACAATACTTTTACATTTCGATTTAAAATTATTACATTTTTCCTCAAAAGTATTATATTTGCCCTTATAAGTAAGGGGCACTTGTCAACATTACTTATTATGAAAAATGTATTACTTTTTCTCTTATAAGTAACAAAAATTGTATTCTTGATTAGTGTTATATTTGAGCATATAAGTATGACATTTGCACATATAAGTATGACATTAGCACGATGTTTTGACCTGACCCGACCCGTCTCACGAATAAGGATCCGTGAGACGGTCTCACACAAGTGTGGCTCTTGTTCAAAAGGTTTAATGTACTTGGTTGGAAATGGTGTTAGTTATTAACTCAAAGATGGAAGGTTTAATTCTTAACTTATACAAAAATTTTAAAAATGTTAACAATAATAATTAAAAAAAATAACTAAACAGCCCGTCAGCCCACCCAACATGGGTTCGGTTGAGATTCCCAACCCGTTTAAAAAAACGGGCCGGGCTGTTTTTTGGATGGACCTGAGGCGGGCCAGCCCCTATGGGTCGGGTTGGCCCGTTTTGACAACTATAGCAGGAACAATCAAAATCAATGTCAACTTTGTTAACATTATGGTCACACAACCCGCACATGTTAGGATTACTTTGGTCCACCTCCCAAGCAAATTTGAAATATCAAGGTGATGATAATGGTTCTCAGGTAAGGGTCCTTAACACTAGGGTTACCAATCATGTGACTCTAGATATTGGTGCCCTATCTACTTCAAAAGAATACATTGGTAATGACACACTTCGTGTTTGTGATGGTAAGAGTTTACATATTAGTCATGTTGGTCATGCTTCCATTACTACCCCATCTAGGTTATTTAAGTTGTCTAATATTCTTCATGTTCCTACTAAGATGTCTACTTCTTTATTATCTGTTAAGCAATTTGTCTCAGATAATAAAGTATTCTTTGAGTTTCACCCATCTTTTTTTTTTCCTTTTGTGAAGGACATCAATTCCAAGGAGACTCTTCTACGAGGAAGTAGCTTTGGGGGTCTATACACGCTTCTTATCATTAACTCTTCTCCGTCTGCTTTCCTTTCAACTTGTGCGTCTGCGTCTATGGCATGATCGTTTAGGACATCGACATCATCGAGTCTTTCATCGTATACTTCAGCCTTGTTCGGTTAGTGGGTTTAGTAATCATTGTAATTCCAGTTTGTGTAATACGTGCCAATTAGGAAAATTTGCAAGGTTTCATTTACCACGTGTTGAGTCGTCTAGTTTAGACATTCTTGATTTAATATACATAGATATTTGGGGTCCAGCTCCCTTGTTGTCTACTGATGACTATCGTTACTTTGTTATCTTCATGGATGATTACTCTCGTTATACCTGGTTCTTTCCCATGAAACTAAAATCTGATCTATATGCCATCTTTGATAAATTTCGCACTTTGGTTGAACACTCCTTCAATAAAAAAATCAAAGCTATACAATCTGATTTAGGAGATGAGTACAAAAGTTACATTCCACCTTTGTTCAGTTACCCCACTTTTCATCTATTTTTGTAGTTAAGTGTTGTCACTTGAGTAGAATTTATTACTTGGTTGTGTGGTTTTGTGTTAAAGGTCGATTCTTCCACAACAAGTAGAAAACGAAGGACATTTGATGACTTTGGATCAATTTTGGTAGCTTAGGATTCCACTCAAGGAGGGTGAGGAGCAGCGGAGCGCACAATGGAACAAGAAACAAAGAACAAGCTTGAAAAAGAATGAATAGGTACCCACACGGGCGTTTTAGTCCAGCCCGGAAATGAAAAATGCAGATGACTGAAATAGTACCCCAAACGCCCGTGTCCTTACCCGTTTCGGTCTGTACTGTTCTGTTTTAGGCGTGTTTTGCTGCATTTTTGTAATATTCCGAACCCTAGCTAGTGTAGAACTTCTCTCTCTTATTTCCATAGCCACTTTTAGCTTAGAATAACCTAGATCTACATTAGAGAACACTTTGCAAGCATCTTTTGGTTGATTTGGAAGGGATTCCAACAGCTTTTCTTCATCATTAATAGTAAAACTCTCATTTCTTATTCTCCATCTCTTCTTTACATTTATTGTGTATTTATGATTTCCTTGCTCATTATTGCTATGCTTAGCTTAGATATGAGTGAGTAGTCTCTTATATGGGTTAGATTAGGTGTTTATTACTTCTATTGATGCTTGTTATGTGATTATTGTATAAAGGGGATGAACACCCATTTAGGGTTCTTGAGTTTGAATTGGGTTTATTTCTATTTTTCAATGATTAGTTGAAGATATGGTAGCTTCTCTAAGGGTGAGGTGTAATGCATGTGGTAATGATAAAACGAAGAGTCTAAACTCCGCGAGTGTTGGTCTCGAAAGAGGGAACGTCGGAGGTTGTGCTATGCTTTCAATCGAATGAACATGTGATGAGACGTGTGAAGTTGTTGAGAGTGGTGAATGGCATTTAGGAAATGTAAGTGTGCAAGAGATAACTAAAATCAAAGTAATAAGTAATAAGAAATAAGGGAATGAATTGTACTCGTCTATGCTGCCTCATTGCGTGTCTCGAGTAGTGGTCTAATGATGCAATTGTGTTGGCTATTCAAGAGTGTGTCATCTTAGTCCTTTCCAACCTTTGTGTACTAGGGCTTCTTAGGCTTAGGAGTACCATTTGGCAACCAAAAGCCCTAAGAGACATTTTATCAAACACTTAGGCTACACACTTTCCTACTATTCCCAATCATGGAATTCCATAGGATCTAAGATTGTAAAAAGCTACAACCCAACTCAAATCTACACAAGATCTAATCAAACCAACAATCAATAGACAAGAATAGATTTTCCAAGATCAAATAAATCAAATCCACAATAAGAAATAGGATCTTCACACTCGCAAACATAGATTCACACCACTCAATCACTAGATAGAACTAGCCAAACATAATCATAGATTTAAGATCATAAACTAATTCAATCTAAGAACAAGATATGTAAAATAGAAATAAGATTCAAGATAGATATCACCTAGTAAATGAAATGGTAGTCTTCAATCCAAGCTTCACTTCTTCATTTACAAGGAAATGTAAAACCTAATCTAAGAATGGAAATTTGGGAACTTCTAAAAACCTCTAAAAATTGCTCTCCTTGAAAAATTCTATCAAGCTTCCTTAAATAGTCTCCCCAAAATTGCCCAAAAATAATTTCTCCCGCAATGTCTCGTCCACGTGGCCTCCACGCGTGAATGACCATGTGGATGCATGCTGGAATTCATCCACGTGGCATTCACACGTGGATGCAGCATCCTGGGCTCTCGGGACTTTTGTCAAGCTCGGTTTTGCTTGTTTTGCTCATCTCTCGTGCCTAACGGCTCCCGGGACCTATGGAACATCTTAAAAATACACCAAGGGTAGCTTTGAGTGTGGTTATTGAATTAAAGCACATAATATCATAAATTAGTCATATAAGAATACAGAAATACTATAAAATTATCCCTATTTATATCCAAATATATAGGTATCTTGGGAGCTTATCATTAGTGTACAATGATTGTTGTTTGTCTTTGGAAAGTCTTCCATTACAATGGGAATTGGATGGGAGACTTGAGCCAACTCAATCTCAAACCCATTTTCTCTTCTATGGAAATATGGGTAGATTTGGGGCTTAAATAACTTTTGCTCTTCAAGAATTTAGGTTGGTTGAAGAAGCAGTTTTGAGTGGGATGATTCGTCAAAAGATATTTGTATGATAAAACAGAAAGTCAGTGACTCCCCGAGTGTTGATCTCGAAGGAAGGACGTGGAGGTGTGTCAAGTGTTCGGGAGTTTACTTGATTGGGTCATGCATTGGATTCGAGTGTGGTGAAGGGTGGATTGTGAGTGAAAGGAGTTCATTGGTTTGGTTTGAGTGCAAGAGAGTAGAGTAAAGTAAAAAGATTTGTAAATATGTAAAAGGGATAGGGATTGGATAGTGTTCATGTATGTTGCATTGTAGTGTGACTAAGGTAATGGATCGGGGAATGCTAGGATGTTCTCTATTCAAGAGTGTGTTGTCTTAGTCCTTTTCCACCCTTGTGTACTAAGGTTTCTTGACTAAGGAGTGCCTACAAGCATCCAAAGCTCTAAGAGGAATTTTATCAAACACATAAGCTACACACTATCCTATTGTTCTTTTAAGAAGTCCATAGGAACTATGATTGTGTAAAACTTTAAATCCTAACTCTAATCAAAGACATGAAAGAGTCAAGAGCTCAATCTCTCATTTAGATTGGCCAGATCCAAGCAAGATCTCATCAAAACAATAATCAATAGACAAGAATAGATAATCCATCAACACAAACATATAGATCCAAGATATAGAAATAAGATCATCATACTAGCAACATTCAATCACACAATCCAAATCCCTAGATTAAACTAGCCACTCATGATATGAGATTCATCACAAAAGCTAATTTAATCCAAGAACAAGATAACTAAAATTACAGAAATGAAATAGAAATCACCTAGAGAGAAGAAGATCTTCAATCCAAGCTTGTTGTCTTGCTACAATGGAGATTGATCTAATCTAAAAAACTAAGAAAAAATGGAGAAAGTTCTCCAAAAGAAAAACTAAGAAAGGGAAAACTAAATTTCTGGGATCGTCCTCTGAAAATTCATCAAAGGAGTTTAAATAGTCTCCGAAAAGTAACCCTAGACGAAATTCGCGCAGCACCGTCTCCACGCCATCCACACGCGTGTGAGTTGCGTGGGAGCTTATTGGATTATTTCCACGCATGCTCACATGCGTGTGGCCATCCAGTTTGGTCTTTCGGGGCTCTGTTCTTCCCTGGTTCGTTCTTTGAGCTCAACTTTTGCTCCTATTTGCTTCCGGGATTCCTGTTTTACCTCCTTTAGGCTAAAAGTAGCTTCTGTGTGTAGGTTAGTGATTTTCAAGCATTTATGAGCATAATTCACCATGTAAGGATGCTATAAACGTAATAAAACGCCCTAATATATGCTTGATTTAAGGGTATCTCGGAGGCTTATCAAATTTTCCACACTTTGTTTCTTGCTTGTCCTCAAGCAAAACATTTTACTATCTAAGCACATAAGTCTCCGAGATGCTTTCTCATGTAAAACAAAGCTTTCAGCAAGTCAAAATGATGGGTGTCTAAGATTGTTGAAACGGGAGAAATCATTTGTGTTATCTACAAAGGATTTTGGTCAGATGTCATCAACTCAAGAAATATTTTCGGGAAATAAAAACCTTTCGTAGATAAACAAGTAAAACAAGGGATCACACTCCTCACACCATACGCAAGCATGCATTTCCAAAGTTCTGGTTCACCTTCTATTTAAATAGCGCCTCTAGCCGATCCCACTAGTGGGAACGATGTGCTCTAGCTAATCAACTTTCCATCCTTATACGCCAAAGCCCAACGTAAATGTAAATGAGTGTAGGGGCATGGACCACTCACCGCTTTTGGCTTAGCGCGGTCCCTCTTTCTTCTCACTTCCTAGGATAACGTCATCGAGCCACCCGACTTCACATGGAGCTCCATGCTTTTTCGAAGGTCAGTGCAATGGGCACCCGAATCCTAGTGAAGCGGCTCACCTCATCTCTATTTTCTCAATTCTTGGGATCTTTTTATGTGAACAACCGACTCCAGATAAAGCTTTTTGCTTACCGAAGACTATGGTTTGAACACAACCCAACGAATTGGCTTTCCTCAATTTTAAACTCTTGGTGATTGACCTTTTGCCTTTTCGACTTCTCCTCATGTCAACCCCTCATGCCTTTTTCTATTTATGATCAAGGGTTTTGTTTTCTCATTAAGCTTACCAACAGGCTCACCTTTTGCCACATGCCCTACCAAGGTTAGTTCAATTCCGGGCCTCGCTAGTTCTATCTTTCTCAAATTAAAAAGTGCACAGTCCCACTTCGAGAGATCCTTGACTAAGGTCCTACGTAAATAAGAGGTGAACATCATGCAAGCAGGCAAGAATATATAAACTTATTTGGCTCTAAACACTCTCATAGGTGCGAAAAGTAACTTCCTCAAAGATATTTCGAGAGTAAAAATTTTTGGGCATCCAATCAAAATTCTCTCTAGATAACACAAATAATAACTCTCTTTTCAAAACTGCAAATGCACCTGCTTATCATTCCCAAGAGCTTCAACTTCTTATACTAAGCATGTAAGCATGTAAAGCACAAAGTGCGTCCTTTCCACACTTTAAAACAAACATCGTCCTCGATGTTCCATACTGGTAAAGGAATAAAATCGAGAAACTAAGGATAGACAAATAAAGATCCCTTTCCACACTTTGGAAATTGCTCTGGGATGTAGGGTATGCATCAAACGATCCTACGTAACATGGTAAACTCTAATATACGCATACACAAAGCTATAAAGAAATATTTCCACACTTTAAAGATCAAACGGGGCTTAAAATTAGAAAAGGGATAAGAGGATAAACCAAGTATGCATCCCTCTTTCCACACTTTAGCTTCCAGCATAGGCCTGCTCCCGTTATAGATGCTCTATAAGAAATGGAGACATAACATACAAAAAGGATTTTTCAGAGTACTATTCAATTATTATAAGCTGATAGAAATATAAAAGCAATAAACACAAGCATAGATAATAAAGCATATAAATAAGCAAAATTATTCAAATAGTAATGCAAATAAGTAAAGCAGTTGTAAAGTAAATAACATAAAGCAATAAAGATAAAAATAAAGTAAAGTAAAGAAGTAAAGAAATAAAAGTCGGAACCCCGCGCATAGGGATCCTAATGTTCAGATGGGGCCACCAACCAAAGTAACCAATGCCCAGTTGGACTCAGTATCAAATATCACATGTCAGGATCGAGGACAATCGAAGGAAGGCAACAGTTATCACCGAAGGGCTGGAATTGCCTATCGAATCTAGCTTCGAGCGCAACAATTCTCCTATCATTTTCTTCCACCGCCCTTCTCATGCGGTTAAGGTCTTCAGTGTGGACATCCTGTCTCGCAGAGATGGACGTAAAGCGGCCTTCCTGCCACGTTCGCTGCTCGCGCCAATAGTTCATCTGTTCATCGTGGAGCTGCCTGTGAAAGGTCTGCGTCGTATCCCAATCCATGGGAGTAGGGCCTTGCTCCTGCGCAGCATCATCCTCCTCATTCTCTTCCTCGTCCTCATCATCATCATCATAAGAAGCCTCTAGATTAGGTGCATCATCACCGCCCAACCTCATATGCATGGCAAAGAACTCAGTAATAGTGAAAGCAAGTGTGGAACCTTCATCTTTCTCTCCCATCAACCGGTCCATAAGGCCCAACCCGTAACACAATCTCGTAACAAAATGTCCAATGAACACTGTCTGAACTTTAGGCTTTTGTTGGGTTTGGAGCCACTTTCGTGCTTGTACGCCCATGTTGATGCCAACCTCATTTTCCATGCACCACATATAAAACAAATCCTGTTTGTAGACCTTGTTGCGATTGGTGGTTCTGCCTGAGAGGTTTATAGCAAAGGCTAATCTGATAGCCTTTAGAGCATTGCGGGTGATGAGGTTTGCCTTGAGATTTGATGAATTATACGGGGCATTGTCGGTGATGCTCCTCCAATACTGCCTAGCTACTGCCTCCGAATCAAAATCCTCCTTAAAGTCCCTGAAATATGGCATGGACACGCTCACGGCATCATGGAATCCAAGCGTAACACCCAAAGTGTTGACCGACATGCTATAGTGGTTGCCGAATAGTGTGAACGAAATGGACTCTCTTGAATTGTTGACTTCCTTGCGAATCTCTAAGGTCGCCAAAAATTCATAAGTAATAGGCGCGTAGGTAGGTCTTTTCGGAGACGGTGCTGCGCGAATTTCTATGTGGGTGAGTTAGACTCGTGAGTGGCTGCTATCGCGCACACACTCACTTCCTTTGGGTTTGCTACCTAATGTGGCCACAATAGGCACAAAGCTTGAAGAACATCATCCACACAAGTTCATCATCCAACAATCAAGAAACTCACAATTCAACTAGCAATAATATCAAACATCCACATAGATTAACCTTGGGGCCACCAATCCCTTATCTAATCTACTCTAACATGCTAAAGAAACAAGAAAAAGAAAGGAAATCTCAAAGAAACAAATATTAGATTAAGAATTGGAGAGAATAGTTACCACCCTCAAGAAGAGGATCTTTTACACTTTGTTCTTGAATTTCCAATCTTCCTCCTTGCCCTTGGATCTAATCTAACCTAGAAGAAAAGGAATTTTCCCCCAAGAGGGGAGAAAACCCTCTACAATTTTCAGATCTATCTTATTCTAAATTGTTGTGTCCCTTAGGTTTAGGGCAAAAGGGATTTATATAGGTGACAAAAGGGAACAAATTTCCCAAAATGGCCCTTGGCCCGACCACGCATGCCACCACGCGTGGTGGTGGGCGTTGATGGTTACTGGAAAGATTCCACGCCCATCCACACGCGTGTGAGGCTGCGTGGGATGATACTGCTTTGCAGCTCTGTTTGTCTTTTGCTCTGTTTTTAGCCTCAAATCCCTCTCCAACCTGTAAAATACCTAAAAACTTTTCCTAGGATTGATGTTAGAAGATTTTAATCACATCTGAGCTAAAATGCACGCAATTGTTATGATCGGATGGCAAAACGTTACAGTTCTAATCCATTTTAGACCCTTTTTAAGTACCATTCTTAGTGCTTATCAAAGTTTCCACACTTAGACCTTGCTTGTCCTCAAGCAAGCATACTTTTCTAAACTCTAATCATGTAAGAACCAAGAATAGTTCTTTTCCTCATTGTTAATTGATCAAGTGATGTGTGAGTGTTCGGAGTTGAGCGGGTGAAATCCCCTATACTATCTACCAATACCGCTAAACTTATGCCAACCAAACGTAGGAAATATGCTAAGGAAGTGAGGTCTCAAGAGATGGATATAACATAAAAAGTTTGTTCACACCTTTCAAGCATGCAAGTGACAAAAAGGTTTCACCTTGTATTTTCTAGGGGCCTCCAGCCGATCCGACTAGTTGGAACGATGTGCGTCCCTCGGCCAATTTCCAACCAAAACGCCAAAGCCCCTTTTCGCAATATAAGTGAGGGCAGGGACATGGACCGCTCGTCGCCATGGCTTGGGCAATCACTCTATTTTCTCAACCCCTTGGATCTCATTTTCGGGCGACCCGACTTCACATGGATCTCCATGCTTTTTCGAAGGTCGGTGCAATGGGTGCCCGAATCCAAGCGGGGTGGCTCACCTCCTCTCAATTCTTCTCATCTCCCAAGATCTCTTCGGGATAACCGACTTCACATGGAGCCCCATGCTTTTTCGAAGACGGTGCAATGGTTACCCCTTATCCTGGCAAGATGGCTAACCTCTTATTTTACCTCAGGGAGTGGCCATATTGAAGCCTTTTTACTTTTCACCAGATCAACCCCTCATGCCTCTTTCTAGGGAGTAGGGATTTTTCACTCAAAGCTCACTTTAAGGCTCTCCTTTTGCCCCATGTCCTGCTAAGATTAATTCAATTTCCGGGCTTCGCAATTTTTATCTTTCTAAAACTCAAAGGATTCACAGTCCCACTTCGAGAGATCCTTGACTGAGGTCCAAACAAAATACAAGGTGAAGAACATGCAAGCACACATAAAAATTTTCAATTTGGGTCAAATTGTGCAAATTGGTGCAAAGTGTAACTTCCAAAGCATATTTAGAACATTCATATTTGGCACAAGGTTAGAAGCCATCCTAGATAGTATTGGCAATAACACGCCCTCTAGTTCCTATACCTTATCACTCAGTCAATCAACTATTTCAAGAAGCATATACACCCTTTCCACACTTAAAAGTAAACATCGTCCTCGATGTTTCCATAAGGAACAGAGGAAAAAGGATATATGGTTCAAAGGGTTCCACACACGCCCCTTTTCCACACTTAAAAATGTGAACTGGGCTAAAACAATTCTAATAATCAGATCACATCCGACACAACAACGTCATGCAACTCTTCATGTGTGATACAAGGAAATATAGCAATCAAAATCAAACAGGGCATCTAAAAGGGATAAAAGAAATACTCACAAGGTGCATCCCTATTAAAATTTTGTGCAATATGTACTTGCCCTTCAAAACTTGGTTAGAGTAAAGGTAAAGAAATAAATGAAGAATTGAGGTTCTACCTTTCAAAATTTGTTTTCTTGGATGGTGGTGGAGTCTTCTCTTCTTCTCCTTATTCGTGGGTTGCCTCCCACGAGCACCACGTTTAACGTCTTTGGCTAGACGAAACGTGCAAAACAAGACATAAACAAGAATAGAACCAAAAATATAAACAAAAACAGAAACAAAAGGATTGTCCACAATCATAGTTTTGGAATTATCAAACACAAATCATCATCATCATTTTTTTTCTTTTTTACGGTGCCCTCCTCTCTTCACATTCTCTTGATGTCCTTGATGTCCCTTGCAATCTCTTCCGATTTCTACATCTGCTCCAAGTGTAGTTGATACTGGAAATTCTGGAGGGATCTCCAATCTGTAACTGGGGTAAACCAACTTGGGATGTTGAAGCTTGCATGGTTAGAAGTCTGCTCCTCGGCTTGTGGTGGAGGTATGGATTGTCCAGGCTCACGGGGTGGTGGAGAATACATTGACGAGTCCACAGGTGAATACATCTCATTTGAAGATGGGGAAAGCAATGACATCGGCGAGGGTGTGAATCCCGGAGATGTCATCGGCGTGTCGGAATGGTCTCCCGCCATCTCATGATCTTCCCTCGTTCGCGCCAAATATCTCAAGTTAAGCTTCGCGATGTCCTCGGGAGATAAAGGAACAATGTGTGCTCCTTGCAGCCTGTGTTCAAACCAATGTATCTTCATTTGATGACCTAGAGAGACACACAGTCTCGTCACCAATGGGCCTATGAAAATCGCCCTCGTTGACTCTTGCTGTTACGCAACGAGCAAGTTCTTGCAGATTGAGCTCATGTTCACCGAGTGGCCTGTGTCCATACTCCATAGCATGAATAGCTCTGTCTTCGAGACTCGATCATAAGTCTCCGGCCTGCCTTCTATGAGTGTGCGATTACCTTCCACAAGACTCTTAGGTCCTCCCTTACAATGTGAGAAACTCTCACTCTCGACCCAACCCAATCAACTCCCGGCCTTGCGCTCATCGACCAATATTTTCTTGGGGTTTCTCTATCTCCAAAATCATGTCTTAGCCTTCGATACCAGTGCTTTGACTGGTCATCTTCCTCGTAAAATCCTAAGAGAGCGCCCAAGCGATTAGCCGAAATGTGATAGTCCTGGTGATAAGCACCAAGAATAGCACTTATAAGGGGACTTTATTAGATTGAAAATGCATCGTTTTTACATCCAATTACAACAAATGCATGCATTTCAGCTCAAATGTGATCAAATTCTTCTAACAACATTTCCAGAAAGAGTTTTGAAGTATTTCACAGGTTGGAGAGGGATTTGAAGCTAAAATGGAGCAAATGACGAACAAGCCAACATGCAGTAACGCCCCACGCAGCCTCACACGCGTGTGGCTAGGCGTGGAATTATTCCAGAGAGCCACCACGCCACTCACACGCGTGTGAGCAAGCGTGGTCGGGCCAAGGGCTATTTTGGGAAATTTGTCCCTTTTCCTTACCACCTATATAAATCCCTTTTGCCCAAAACCTAGAGAGAGTTTTTAGATCAGAAAAATAGATAGAATAAGATAGTTAGATCTAAAGGGTTTTCTCCCCTCTTGGGGTAAAATTCGTTCCATCCATAGTTAGAATAGATCAAGGGCAAGAAGGAAGATTGGAATTCAAGATCAAGGTTGTAAGATTCCCTTTTTCAAGGGGTGGTAACCATTCTCTTCAATTTCTAAATTTAATATGATTTCTAAAATGACTAATCAGAGAGTCTATACTTGAAATGATTATATGATGAGTTATGTATATGATTTTATTGGTTCCTCCATATCTATATTTTATTCGAGAAATGTTTATGAGCAAATAAGAAATTGTATTCCTCCGTACTTATATTATATAAACTACACTTGACCTTTGGAAATGTTATGTTTTGAGATGATTGTGGGTTGAGAGGTGTTATAAAGACTATTCTAACTTTGAAAATCCGCGTTGTTTATGATACTTTGAGAGTGAGTAGTGGTGATTTATAAAATTAGTATATTACTTCAACGTATCTATTATTACATTTGAGAAAGTGTACATCTTAATTACTTTTGAATGTTGAGTTAAATATCTTGAAAATTGCTACATTCGATGGAAAGTTCTTTTGGGAATATTCTTTTGAGCTTTTGGCTAAATGATTTCTATAGTACGGTCTATTTAAGTATAAAAATCTATTTATAAAGTATATCTATTTTTTTCAAACTATAAATGTATTATTTTATAGGGCGGAGTAGAGCTTACTTAGCATTTTATGCTAATTCTATTTGTTTGTGTTTTCTCCAACCCTTATTGTTTTCAGGACTCTGGAATAGGTGGCTTGTTTTGAGAGCGCGGCGTAGAGTTCGCATGCCTTGTAATTGAATTTGGTATAGACCTTCTGGTTTTAGAAATTGAATTATAGAAGTGTAGATAACCTGTATATTAGAATTAAGAAGTTGAGTTGCAAAGATTATGGACTAGTTTATATGGTTGTTTAATGTTGTGGATTTGTTGTTGAATAGAACCCTGTTAGCCTGTGCGTTTGGGCTTAGTTGATAGCCCAAGCGTGGCGTGACACCCCATAGTTTAAGTTTTGATTTCGCTTCTGCATTTATTTTTAGAATGGTTAGCGAGAAATATTGTTTATTTATGTTTAATCCTGTATTAGAAATTGGGGGTGTTACAACTTTGGAGATAGAGATATACCGAGAACATATTGGTCAAAGATTGCAAGACAAGGAGTCGAATGGGAAGGATCAAGAGTGAGAGTCTCTCAGATGGTAAGGGAAGATTTAAAGGTTTTATGGAAGGTAATCGCTCATTCAGGGGAAGGAAGGCCTGAGACATATGACCGGGTCTCAAAGGCAGAGTTGTTCATGATGTGGAGCATGGACGCCGGGAACTCGGTGAACATGAGCGCGATTTGTAGGAACTTGCTCGTTGCACAACAGCAAGAGTCAGCCAGGGCAATCTTTATCGGCCCCTTGGTGACGAGGCTATGTGACAAGGATGTTTGTATGGGGTGAGTGGATATGGCTTATAGTCTTTGGCTAGACTTGGATTATACTATCCTTCGAAGCATACAGACTTGGGGACTTTGCCAAGTGTCCCGTGTACTTTCGATTCGAGGTATGCCCGAAGATGGGAAATATCCTTGAATTTGGAAACTAAAGAGAGGAAAATAAAATTCATCAATAAATAAGCTTGGGATATTATTTCAAGACGTTCAAAAATAACATACCCCTTTTCTTCTTCCTCCTTATAGGTTCCTACCCCTGCAACCTTTTCCTTAAGGACCTCCAAATGAACATTCTCTCCACGGTCTATCTTATTTAAAGCACTTTCTCTCCACTCTTGTTCTTTTGGATTGTTAATGGTTACGATCCTTTCCTTTCTTTCCCTCTCTCCTTCTATGATCCCTAATAACTCGATATCATCCTCACTCCCCAAATCATCGTAAGATTGTAAGGAATCACTCTCCCATGAACAAAAAGAAGCTTTATCATAGTCATCAAAATTATCATGAAATACAAGGGAATCATCCTCACAAATATTATAAGAATTTTTAATAAGAGTTGGAGTGAGAGTCTTACCTTGTGTGGGTTTTTCGTCTTCCCACACAATTTCAATGTGATCATCGTCTTCACTCTCAATCTCTCCCCAGTGTTGTGTGTTCAACTCAGGAGTTGAAACTTCTTGGAGCACCGGGATGTCAAGTTATGTGGATTCTTTTGCACACACCTCTTCATCATTAACCATTCTGCCCATCTCGTCATTACTTTGTGGGTTGGTCTCCAGTGTCGGGTGATCATCTACGAATGGGTTGTTAGCTTGTGGTAGCATCCTTTTCATGAGCTCTTCCGACATCGATAGCATCTTAGCTTCAATTTCGTCCAGTGGAAGTCCTTCCTCGCGAAGAGTGGCGAGATTCTTCTTGATTTCACTCCTAATCTCATTTCTTAAGTTGATAGTATCCTCCTTGGCCATTTGGATGAACATTTCTAATTTATCCTTCAAGATTTGGATTTCGTCATTGACCGGAGGAAGATACTCACAAGATGGTCTCTCATATGGTATGGATTGGGTGAAATTTTGAGCAAAGGGTGGTGTTTCGTGAAAATATTTATCATGTTGTTGAGGTGGGGGTGAATAGCTAGGATGAGTATAATAATGGGAATACCTATTTCTCTCAGGATTATAATTTGATGGAGGGTTATAATGAGGTGGAAGTTTAACAATTGAAGGAATTGTGTCCTGTAATGCCGGGTCACAACTAGGATCAATCTCCTTCATGACTTGAATAAGTCGGTTGTTAATACTCTTAGCTATAGAACTAATGGATTCTTCTCCATTTTGGTATGTAGGCTTCTCAATTCTTTCGTGGGTAAGCACAGAGGGGGTATCATGAGGATATGGTGCACAATTGGAATAAGGGAAAGTGTTTGGGTAAGGTGGATATGCATGTTGTGGTGGTGTGTATTCATAAGGATTTGGATAGTAATGTGGGTAAGGTTTATAAGTTTGGGGTGGAATATTTGTTATGTATGATCTTCCATGGTATGGGTAACCATGAGAATACAGATAAGCACTCATTGGTAAGCTTCAATTGATTTGATAAAGAAAATTTCCTGCACAAATTAGCTTAACCAACAACAAATATTTCGCAACTAGAAGTAGTTGCAAGTGAGTAGCAAGATATTCAGAGATAATATGCTCACTTCTCAAACAAGTAACAAAAATAAGAAAACAATATAAACAAAAAGAAAACAATTCAAGAACTCTTACAAATCTACTTCAAAAATGTCAACACTTATTCGAAACCGTTTGCCATCCCCGGCGACGGCGCCATTTTGACAAGGATGTTTGTATGGGGTGAGTGGATATGAAGGGGGTTAAAACGAAGAGTCAAGACTCGCCGAGTGTCGTGTCTCTCAATGATGGCGAATGGGAACCAAATATGTGTGGCATTTAAGAGGTTGAAAGGTAAGAGTTACAAGAATTAAAGGGAGAAGAGCTGTTCATGGTTGGTTAAAAGGTTTGAAAGTAAAATAAGATAGAAAATGCAAAAGATAAAAAGAAGGGGTGCGTGCCTATGCTAAGCCAAAGGATTGATTATCGTAGGTAGCTTGGAATTGGGTTTCAGGATTGATCTAGGGAGTCACGGTCTTTGTATTGAGTGACGTCACACTCAAACTCTCAATCCTCATTCGGTTGAGGCATTTTATCGAACACCTTGCCTACCACTCCTCTCGGATCTCATCCTTTCGGATTAAGAGCGGAGATATGGATGATCTAGGCTCGTGAGTGGCCGCTATCGCGCACACACTCACTTCCTACGGGTTTACTACCTATCCCGGCCGGAAATAGAAGCAAAGATTAAGCAACATCTTCCATACAAAGCATCAAACATACTCCCACAACACCAAGATCATAATAGCAAACTATAAGCAACAATCCATAGATCAACAAGGGCACACACACCCAACTACTCTACTCTACCATAATAAACAGCAATAAAATAAAGATTACTCTCAATCAATAGATCTAATCTAACAATCCAATGAAAAGAATATGTTACCCAAGGGGTGTTGAGTCTACATCTTCAATCCATCTTCAATCCTAAAATCTAATCTTAATCTAATAGCAATTGAGTGTGTTTTTCCTCCCTAAGAGGGGAAGGAATGATAAGAAAATTCAGATCTGAAAGTTGGGAGAGTCCTCCTCCAAAAATGAGAGAAAAGAGTTTAAATAGCTGCTCAAAAATTAGATTTCCGCTGTTGCCCTACTGGTCTGCTCCCACGCCTGTCACACGCGTGTGAGGCCGCGTGGGAGCTCTCTGGATAAAATCCACGCCTGCTCACACGCGTGTGAGTGGGCGTGGCAGCCTCCTGCATGATGATTTCTTTGATTGATGCTTCTTTTAGCCTAAAACTTTGATGTATCCTTCGGAAATGATTCGAAGTATTTTTCTTGAGCTGGATTTATCAAATAGAAGTTAATTAGAGATTTTATCCATGAAAGTGATCATAATTGGGTGTAGAATCATTAAAATATTATCTAATCATGACCCGCAATTAGACTATTTTTGGCACTTATCACTATGTATCTCTCTAGGGAATCAAATGAAAATGAATTGGTTCGAACATCGGCTTCCAGGAGAGCATATAGTTCCTTTATCTCCCGAGGACGTCGCAAAACTTCACTTGAGACAACTAGTGCGAACGAGGGTAGATGAGGAGATGGCGGATGATCACGCTAATAGGCCAATGACGTCCCCAGGATTCACTCCTTCTCCGATGTCATTCAATTCCCCGTCTCTTTCGGAAAGTTATTCGCCGTTGGATTCTTCAATGTATTCTCCATCACCAAGAGAGCCCGGACCGTCTGTACCTCCACCACAACCTGAAGAGCAAAACCCCAACTTCTCTACCTTCAACATTCCGAACTGGTTCACCCAAGTCACTGATTGGAGATCCCTCCAAAATTTCCAATACCAATTGTACTTGGAGCAAATGCAGAAGCTAGATGAGATTTCGAGAGAGATCAAGGAAATCAAGAAAGCATGAAGGAAGGAAGAAACTGAAGAAGAGAAAAGACAAATCTTGATGATGACTTGTGATCTGTTAACTCTGAACAATTGATTGTGGACAAGCTCTTTACTTTTGTTTATATTTTTAGCTATATTTCTATTTATGTTTTATCTTACACGTTTCGTCTAGCCAAAGACGTTAAACGTGGCGCTTATGGGAGGCAACCCACAAATAAGAAGAAGGGACCACTCCACCAACAACCATCAAAGACCAATCTTGAAAGGTATAATTTTAATTCCTAATTTATTTCTTTACCTTTACTTTAACCATGTTTAAAGGGCAAACTCAAATTGTAAAACTTTGATAAGGATACAAATTGTAAGTATTTCTTTTATCCTTATTCAATGCCCTGTTTTGATTCGCTTTATTTTCTAGAATCGCAAATGAAGAGCTGCATGAAATTGATGTGTTGGATGTAGTCTATTTGTTAGAACTGTTTAGCCCAGTTCGCACTTTTAAGTGTGGAAAAGGGGCGTGTGTAGAACCCTTAAACATATATCCTTTTTCCTCCGTTCCTTATGGAAACATCGAGGACAATGTTTATTTTTAAGTGTGGAAAAGGGTGTATGCTTCTTGAAACAGTTAGTTGATTAAGTGATAAGGTATAGGAACCTAGAGGGTGTGTTATTGCCAATACTATCTAGGAGGGCTCCTAACCTTGTGCCAAGGATTGAATGTCTTAAATATGCTTTGGAAGCTTCACTTTGCACAAATTTGCACATTTTGACCCAATTTGAAAAATTTTGATAAATGCTTGCATGATTTCACCTTGTATTTTATTGGGACCTCAGTCAAGGATCTCTCGAAGTGGGAGTGTGAATCCTTTGAGTTTTAGAAAGATAAGAATAGCGAAGCCTGGAAACTTAATCAATCTTAGCAGGACATGGGGCAAAAGGACAGCCTAAGTGAGCTTTGAGTGAAAACAATCCCTAATCCCTAGAAAAAGGCATGAGGGGTTGGTGATATGTGAATAAAGGCTTTAAATAGGGCCACTCCCAAGAGATAAAATTTGAGGGAAGCCTTCTCGCTAGGAAGTGTTCAACCATAGTCTTCGAATGCTATATCTGGAGTCGATTGTCCACTTAAAATGTTCCTAGGAGAAGAGAAAATTGAGAGGAGGTGAGTCGCCTCGCTAGGATTCGGGCACCCATTGCACTGTCTTCGAAAAAGCATGGATCTCCATGTGAAGTCGGGTAGCCCGATGACGTTATCCTAGGAGGTGAGAAAATAGAGTGATCGCCCAAGCCATGGCGATGAGCGGGCCATGTCCCTGCCCTCACTTATATTATGTAAAGAGGCTTTGGCGTTAGGATGGAATTGGCTGAGGGATGAGCATCGGTCCCACTAGTCGGATCGGCTTGAGGCCCCTAGAAAATAAAAGGTGAAAACCCTATTGTCACTTGCATGCTTGAAGGTGTGAACAGAAAATGTTCTCATGAAATATCCATCTCTCGAGACCTTAACTTCCTTAGCATATTTCTTACATTTGGTTGGAACAAGTTTAGCAGTTTTGGTAGATAGTATAGGGGATTTCACCCGCTCAACTCCGAACACCTACAAGTCACTTGATTGGTTAACCGTGAAAGAAAGAACTATCCTTGGTGCTTACATGATTAGGGCTTAGAAAAGTATGCTTGCTTGAGGACAAGCAAGGTTTAAGTGTGGAAACTTTGATAAGCACCAAGAATAGCACTTATAAGGGGACTTTATTAGATTGAAAATGCATCGTTTTTACATCCAATTACAACAAATGTATGCATTTCAGCTCAAATGCGATCAAATTCTTCTAACAACATTTCCAGAAAGAGTTTTGAAGTATTTCACATGTTGGAGAGGGATTTGAAGCTAAAATGGAGCAAATGACGAACAAGCCAACATGCAGTAACGCCCCACGCAGCCTCACACGCGTGTGGCTGGGCGTGGAATTATTCTAGAGAGCCACCACGCCACTCACACGCGTGTGAGCAAGCGTGGTCGGGCCAAGGGCTATTTTGGGAAATTTGTCCCTTTTCCTTACCACCTATATAAATCCCTTTTGCCCAAAACCTAGAGAGAGTTTTTAGATCAGAAAAATAGATAGAATAGGATTGTTAGATCTAAAGGGTTTTCTCCCCTCTTGGGGGAAAATTCCTTCCATCCATAGTTAGAATATATCAAGGGCAAGAAGGAAGATTAGAATTCAAGATCAAGGTTGTAAGATTCCCTTTTTCAAGGGGTGGTAACCATTCTCTTCAATTTCTAAATTTAATACTTGTTTCTTTGAATTTCCTTTCCCTTTTCTTGTTTCTTAGTATGCTAGAGTAGATTAGATAGGGGATTGGTGGCCCCATGGTAGATCTATGTGGATGTTTAATATTATTGCTTTGATTTGTGAATTGCTTGCTTGTTGGATGTTTAACTTGTGTGGATGATGTTCTTTAAAGCTTTGTGCCTTTTGTGGCCACATTAGGTAGCAAACCCAAAGGAAGTGAGTGTGTGCGCGATAGCGGCCACCCACGAGTCTCACTCACCCACATCTCCGCTCTTAGTCCGAAAGGACAAGATCCGAGAGGAGTGGTAGACAAAGTGTTCGATAAAATGCCCCAACCGAATGAGGATGTGGGAGTCCAAAGTGTGACGCCACTTGGTAGTGTGCCATGAGCTCCCTAGTCTATTCCACGACTTGCACTTGCAAAACCGACCAAAGATAAACCACATGGAAAAGCCTAAAGCCCCAATCTCCACTTTACTTTTCTTTATTACACACAACTTTTATCAACCTTTCCCTCTTACAAATGAATCCAATCCTTAGCACTCCCGTGACTCTTTCTCTTCAACCTCTTAGATGCCAACACACCAATTCGATTCCCATTCGTCATCCTTGAGAGACACGACACTCGGGGAGTCTTGACTCTTCATTTTATCATCTTCCCCCTTCACCTTAACTCACCCCATACAAATCAATCGTTCACCTGGTTGAAAAGCCGAAATTTGATAGTCGGGCTGTAGAGGTCTCCTGTCACTCCTTCAACATGCAGACTTGCGACGAACTCATGGACCAAGGGAATGAAGGTATCTTGCCTGTAGCTCAACAAATTATTCCAATAAGGTTCATGGATTAACCTTTCCAGTCCATATTTACATTCAAAATCTTCCAGAACTGTTAAGTCAACATACTTCCACTGCACAATTGGGAAGTTAAGCAGCTGTCTGTATCGACCTAACATAGTCGGTGTCATTAGCAGGATTTGATTTCCTGTAGGCACTTCAATGTAGGCAGTCTTTGCGTTCCTTGCGCTATTCTCTTCCTCCGGTGCCTTTCCTTTTTGGAGCCTCCGAACTATTTGTTGTGCAAGTTCATTTGGAGAAGACATTTTTCCTATAACATAGACAAGCAAAACACCATACAAGGAAAAACATTTTCCACTTTAAACATGAATGTGAACAATATTGCACATTTTAAAGAAAGGAT
The DNA here is from genome assembly GCA_002525835.2 of Ipomoea batatas. Lineage (NCBI taxonomy): Eukaryota > Viridiplantae > Streptophyta > Magnoliopsida > Solanales > Convolvulaceae > Ipomoea > Ipomoea batatas. The sequence goes on along the minus strand of CM008341.1, from coordinate 31,382,061 downwards.
CATAAAAATTCATTGCATGTAACATCATTTTGGTATTTATCAATAATTCTATCATACACATGCATTGATTAGTTCATTCTACTCCATACTCATCTCATAGTCAAAAGGTCAACAAATGGTCAACTTCATCCTCTTCATCAAGACTAGCTTGAGGTTGAAAAATGGAGAAAACATGGAAGTTAAAATTGGGCCAAATAACAAGTTGGATATAACAATGTAGTGCCTAGAGAGTAGGAAAGTTGCAAACTTTGCCCACCATGCTCACTATATCATCATGGATCTCATCATGACAAGAGAATGCCCAAATCATACAATTTCAAGATCTAGTCACAAAGAGATGGTAAAACATGGAATTTCTAGTATATAGAAGCAATGTAGGCCTATTACAAGTCTAATAAGTCATTTCAGAACAATATATCTCAAAAAAAATCTTAAACAAGAAAAACCATGGAGATATGCTTCAAGGAGAGTAAGTTCTTCATTCAAACAAGTAATAGCAAAAGAGAATATGTTCTTACCTTGGAAATGACTTAGGAAGATCAAGAGAAGTTGAAAAACTTGGAAGGAAATGCTTTAGAGTTGTGTGTTTTCAGCTTGAGAGAGACTTTAGCTCGTGGTAGTGAAGAAATGGGGTAGGGAAGGGTTTTAAACTACTTCGCGCGAAAATTCCGCGAAAAATCTAGTGCACCTCCACGCACGTCACCACGCGTGGTGGTGGGCGTGGGAGCTTTCTGGTTCAATTCCACGCCTGCTCACACGCGTGTGAGTGGCGTGGCAGCTTACTGGAAAATTTTCACGCCTACTTACACGCGTGTGAGTGGCGTGGCAGGCGTGATATGAGAGTTTTTACCTCGATTTTCCCTTCCTTCCTTTGCTAATGATGATGATTGTTGATTGATTTCGGCAATTTGTAACTCTCGGGTTGATGATCTATACTTGTTAGCTTAACCGAGGTTGTAGAAACATTATTGAAATAAAGATAAAAAAAATGTATTATAGATAATAAGAAAAACTTAAGGAAATGTAAGATAACATTGGGACTGCCTCCCAAGTGCGCCATGGTTTAACGTCTCCTGGCCAGACGTAGTGTGGCCTATCCTTCAAGGCACACAGATTTTGGGACCTTACCAAGCGTCCCGTGAACTTTAGATTCAAGGTATGCCCGAAGATGGGGAATATCCTTGAATTCAAAAGCAAAGAAGGGGAAAGCATAATGTATTGATAAATAAACACGGGGTACTACCCTAAGTTGTTTAAGGATAGCATGCCTCTCTTCTCCCTTCTCGTTATAGATTCCTTCCCTCAAAAATTTATCCTTAAAAACTACCCAGTGAACACACTCATCGCTATCCATCTCGTGCGAAGTGTCTACATCCTCTCCCGAATCATCAAATTCGCAGAACTCACTTTCACAAGAATAAAAAGAATTGATATCATCCTCACTCCCCAAATCATCGCAAAATTGTAAGGAATCACACTCCCATGAACAAAAGGAAACTTTGTCACACTTATCAAGATTATCATTATAAATCATAAAGGAATCATCCTCACAAACATCATAAGAATTTTCAATTAGAGTTGGAGTGAGCGTTTTACCTCGTACGAGGTTTTCTTCTTCCCACACGATCTCAATATTATCCTCGTCTTCACTCTCAATCTCTCCCCATTGTTGCGTGTTCAACTCAAGAGTCGAAACTTCTTGGAGTACCGGGGTCTCAAGTTCTGTTGTAACCCCCACCTATTTCAGTAAAATTAAGGTTCGAAAAATATTTCTTTAGGCTATAACATCCACGAGATGATCTCCAGATGCTTCGAAAGAATTATTATAAGTAAGGACAATTAGTAATAAGCTGCGATCGTACGTTCCGGTCACGAACCGTAATAATTTTAGGAATTAGTATTCGAACCCGTTTGACCTAAGAAATGGATTTTTAGACACCCTACTATTATTCTGGAATTTCCTATTTTATTAGATTAGCCCATAGCAACCAAAATTTATTTGCGATCGTACCTCGCGAAATTTCGCAGGATACCGAACCTAGCCCAATTGGGAGTTTTAGACTGGAATTAATTTTTGGGTTCAAGAATTATTTGAATTAAATTAGTTTCTACCGAGAATTTATCTGATTTAATCCTAAGCAGTCTAAGTAAATATATTTTAGAGTATTATAATCCATGTTGGGTGATGTCTTAGCCATTAAATGTGGACTAGTCAACCATTGACCAAGACCATAAAAACCCCTTTTCTTCCCCCATTTCCTTGTGTTGGCCGAAAAAAAAAGAGAGAGGAAGAGGGAGGAAATATCATCATCTTCTTCACTAAGCTTCAACTCCATAGCCAAGACCTTCAACACAACCTTCAAGATATTCGGTAAATCTTCGATTTTATTCGGTGATTAGTTTTATTTTGCCTCCTAGAACCTAAATCTAAGTTAAAATTTCTTGAAATCTTGTGTTATGTGCTTGATGAAAATTTAGGGTTTTGAGGAAAATTGGGGAAATCACCTACAAAGACCTTCTACAAAGTTTGGAACCCATTTAAGGTAAGGAATCCCTTTATTTGGTTGAGGTTGTTTGAAACTAGGTGATTGATGATTTTGTGAAAATTATTTGGAGTGCTAGATGGAATTTTTGTGTATATAATGTATGTGTAAACATGTATAATGATGTTATTCATGATATGTATGTGTACAAAAATATTGTGAGCATGAGGTAGTTGTCAATGAGCTCAATTCCTAATTTAAGTATACTAAGTGTATTATAAAATATATGTAGTATATACATGTAATGTAGTATAGAAAATATATGTGTATATATATGTGTTATGTTATATATAAATATATATATGTATGAAAATGTATGGGTATGTGTATACATGTGGGTCACGTGAGGTGTGTGTGTGTATTTAATTTTGTAGGAGTATATATATATATAGTAACGTGGGTGTGTGTGAGTGTAGTATATACATATGTAAATAATATAAGTATTAATTATACATATATATATATATATATATATATAAAGTATGTATATACGTGTAGAATAATATATAGATGTATACAAATTATACGCATGTGTTATGTATATATATGTATAAAGGTCGTATATATATGAGTATATATATGGATATGTATGTATAATTAAAATGTCACTTTTTGTGTGAGGTATATATAGTTGTATGGATCATAACTATATATGTGGGTAATAAAAAGAACAACACTATGTAGTTGGGTAGTACGTGTTTGAAAGAATAAATGTTGTTATGTGTTACGCATGTGTGAAGTTGGGAAGTGTATGTGCATATGCTTGAGATGTATGAGTTGGATATGAGGCTTATGGGATTTATGTGGAGTTAAAAGTGTAGGGTGATTACACTTGAATTACTTTAGTGACATAATGTTAGTGGATCATTCAATAGTTTTGAAAGGAGGAGGAGAATTTTTGAAATGGGTTGAAAGGGGAATTAATTTCCGAGTATTGGGATTACCCAAGTATGTTCAAATTATTTTCAAAGAAAGAAAGGGGAAAGAATAGAAAAATATTTTCAAACCTTAGTTCTAGTAAAGTTGTGGAGGATTTGTTAACCACGGAATAAAGATGAGCTTAAAGTGCCTATTCCGCATGGTAATTATGTGTATGATCAATCATACTGTGGGCGAAGTCTATTCGCGAGTACTATATCACCCGGAAGGAAAAGGACTCCTACGGGGGTGTGCACACTTAAGTATAGTCACTCTATGTTCGGGTAGGTGTCGTTCTTATGAACCTAGTGAGGCTAGCTAGGAATCATTCCAACGCTCCTATAAGTCCAGGGGATCAGTATTAGACCGGGCGATGACCACTGAACCCGAGTTCAACGATCCAAGTGGTCAGAAGTGGAGAAAGGACTCCAAAGGCCTCACACTTTCTATCTAGGACTAAGATGAATTTTGAAATGTGAATGTAGTTACTCCGTAGCTACGGGAAAGAAAGATGTGACAAGTAATTAAATACCCAAAGTTTGTGGGTAATCTTACTCTTGAAAGGTGAAAAATGATGAGACTCTCTTTGAGAGGAAAAGTTTTCTACTAAAATGATTACAAGTAAGATGTACGAATTATGTTTATATTACTTGCTAGTATGCTTATTTGTTAACATTATATTATTGAGTATGTGAATGATTACTAAATGACCTTGTCAAGAAGGAATGTTATCAACATTATTGAATTCTATTCATGATATATGCAAGCTGTGAATTATACTGTTGCAGGTAGAATCTTGCAGATGAGTAAGGTATAGGGTATCCTAAGTAATCTTTGTTTTCAAAACCTTTACTTAGTTTTAAATAACCCTTGGATATCCTTACTTAGCCGTCGCGCTAACTACACTTCACTGTGTTTTTATCAGATGCCGTCTAGCGTGAGTTCTTACAGCCCGGTGAGCTCCGAAAGCTCACTGGAGTATGTGTGCCAGGGTATGGATTATGATGATTATATGCAGATGATGGAGGGAGAGGACCCGTACACGCCCGGTTATGCTCCCGAAGCTCCCACGAACCCAGAGGCTCACGTGGCTCCGGCGAATCCTCTTTACTCTTGTCCAGTCATGGACGAGATCCAAGCTGCATACGGCTTCTACCCTATAGAGCCGTTAGATGGCAGTGACCCCCCTAGAGTTCGTCGTGCACTATCCCTACCCCTGGGATCCTAGCCCTCTAGACGTTGGTGGGGAGTGGATGATGGTCATTACCACTTCCCGATTTTTGGACCATATTACATGGTTTGAGGGAGAGTGGCATTTGGTTTGGGGGGAGTACACTGGCCCTGTATATCACTATCTTGACTAGGCACCGGATCCTTAGGAGTTTCTGGGAATTTGTTTTGGTGTACATAAATTTTTGTAGCCGTAGTAATGGCTAGGCATAACCAGTGCGTTTGGGTCGAACTCTGTTGTTTTTGAGCCCGAGAGGCTTCCTATGTATGTATTTTGAAAAAAAATTATGAACTTACTTAATGAGCTTCACTAGTTAGCATGTATGGAAATGTTAAGTTTTGTTGAGTGATTGTTGTGATGAGAATAGTTCCTTTAGCCTGTGCACCTAGAGTGAGGTCTATCGAGGAAAGATAGAATTCTCTCTTTAGGTGTGGCGGTAACGCCTCGGATGTACGGGGAGGTAGGTCCGGGGTGTTACATCTGTGCATCCTTTGACACTCACCTCTTCGTCATTAATCGTCTTTCCCATCTTATCATTCTCTCACCGGTTGGTTTCCATTGTCGGGTGGTCATTTGTAGCAGGATTGTCAACCATTGGTAGCATTTTCCTCATGAGTTTTTCCGACATTGACAACATTTTGGTCTCGATTTCATCCAGTGGAAGTCCTTCCTCACGAAGAGCGACAAGATTCTTCTTCATTTCGCTTCTAATCTCATTTCTTAGATTGACGGTATCTTCATTGGCCATTTGTATGAACATTTCTAATTTTTCTTTCAAGATTTGGATTTCATCATTGACGGTGGAAGGTACTCATAAGATGGTATAGGTTGGGTGAAATTTTTAGCAAAAGGTGGTGTTTCGTAGAAATATCTATCATTTTGTTGTGGTGGGGGTGAATAGCTAGTATTGGTGTAAGAATGAGAATACCAATGTCTCTCAGGTTGATGGTTTGATGGAGGGTTATAATGAATTGGAGGTTTAACGGTAGTAGGAGTTATTGCCTCTAATGCCGGTTCACAACTTGGATCAATCTCCTTCATGACTTGAATAAGTCGGTTGTTAATATTCTCCGCTATTGAGCTCAAGGATTCCTCTCCATCTTGATATGTTGGTTCCTAAATTATCTCATAATTAAGCATAGAGGATGTAGCATAAGGATATGGTTCGTAGTTAGGATAAGTGAAAGTGCTCGGGTAAGGTGGGTATGTATATTCTGATGGTGGGTATAAATAAGGATTTGGATAGTACTATGGGTGTTGTTCATAGGTTTGAGGTGGAATGTTTCTTGTGTATGGTCTTCCATGGTATGGGTAACCATGGGGATATGTGTAAGCACTCATTTGTAAGCTTCAATTGGTTAGTAGTAGAAAATTTCCCGCGCAAGCTTAACAAACAACAAATATTTCGCAACTAAAAGTAGTCGCAAGTGAGCAATGATATGTTCAAGATAAATAAGCTCACTTCTCTAATCAAGTAACAAAAATAAGAAAATAAAACAAACAAAAAGAAAAAAAGCAATTCATGAACTCTTAAAGTTGAATTTCCTCAGCCATAGATATTTCTCCGCCGACAACTCTACTTGTTAATCTCTGCTTCTTCGGTTTAATTTCTCGCGGTTCGTCATAGGTAACTTCCTATTACTCTCTGCTTCTTCCTTTAAATGTTGAGTATTTATTGTTGTTATGAAGTAGTATATTTGTGTTTTTATCAGTAAGCAGTCAGAAACTAGTTGGAGTAGGGATTTTCCACCTAATCTTCATTCCAAAAGTAATGCTTCAACCACACCCAGGCTGCAGAATACATATTGTTGAATCCTATGCATCTCTCTATGTGTTACCAATATGAAGTAGTATATTTGTGCTTTTAAGTATTGTGTTTGATGGTTAAAGTGTTGACTATTTATTTGTGTTTTAAAGAACTAGTTTTAGGCTATTATGTATTAGATTTGATGGTTAAAGTGGTGATTGTTCATTTGTGCAATTAAGTAGTATATTTGCTCTATAAAGTGTTATGTTTGATGGTTAAAATCATGAACATTCATTTGTGTTTTAAAAGAACTAGTTTTAGGCTATTACGTATTAGATTTAAGGGTTAAAGTGTTGGTTATTCATTTGTGCAATTAAAAAGTGTATCTGTTCTTTAATGTGTTGTGTTTGATGGTTAAAGTCATGATCATTCACTTGTGATATAAAGTACTAGTTTTAGCCTATTAAGTATTAGATTTAATGGTTAAAGTGTTTATTGTTTATTTGTGCAATTAAGTAGTATATTTGCTTCATAAAGTGTTGTGTTTGATGGTTAAAGTCACGATCATTCATTTGTGATATAAAGTAGTCTATTTGCATCATAAAGTATTAGATTTTATGCTTTAAGTGTTGGTTATTCATTTGTGCAATTAAAAAGTATATTTGTTCTTTAATGTGTTGTGTTTGATGGTTAAAGTGTTCAATATTCATTTGTGATATAAAGTACTAGTTTTAGGCTATAAAGTATTAGGTTTAATAGTTGAAGTAGTGATTGTTCATTTGTGTTTTAAAGTACTAGTTTTATGCTATAAAGTATTAGGTTTAATGGTTAAAGTGTTGAGTATTCATTTGTGTTTAAAAGTAGTATATTTGTGCTATTAAGTATTGTGTTTGATTGTTAAGGTGATGGAGACGTTGAGATCCCTTAGGACTGAGTCAAGAAGTAGGAAGCTTGAGAGGTCGAGCTCTGATTTTTCTTCATATATATACTAGAAACCTTTTTAAGTTAAATTGTGTGATTTCATTATCGAGGATTGTTTTGATTTTGTTATGTACAATCACTTATGTACAATATTCAACTTTCAAATTGCTACCAGTATTGTCTTTCATCCACACATTTATCATGCTTTCTAATTCAATAATCTTTACATCCCTGAAATGTTTGGAGCAGGTTCATTTTGACTTGAATATGCATCCAATCCTGTAAAGAAAAACTATTGCATTTTACTCGTTTATATGTCACTTGTGGATATAGATAAAGATTATGAGTTCTGAACCATATACCTTAAGTAACCATGCAATGCAGTCCATTTTATGTTTTGTTTTTTAACCACTGTAGTGTTTCCCCCTCTCTCATAAATCTTAAGTACAAAATACTGAGTCTTGGACTCACTCTTAATTGCTAAATTGTTACATTAAATTAATGATTTTTCTTAAATTGTCATCTGACAAGGGTGGTTACAGGAACTGATCACCCCATCCCTCATTCATATCACTACTCATTGCAATTATTTGACATAAAGCATATGGACTATGCCAATGGAAATGTAGGGAATGACATACATGTTTGTCATGGAAGAAATTGTGAATCTAACAATATCATTTATCTTCACAGACCAACTAAATTATTGTCCAACTCTGTAAAGCATTTTTTAGTACCTTTTTTCCTTGTGAAAGTAATTCAGAACGATAATCATACTTTTCGTCCACTTACCTTGGAGTTCAATAATTCTAAAGTGATGATTATATATTTAATGTTGCAGACTGGGTATTAGATTTTTTTATTATGGAAGAAAAAAGCAACAAGAGGAAACGGGGCAAAAATGTAATTCAAAGGTATTTTTTTATGACAAGTGTTATATTTTTTAATTAGAACTATTACATTATGATTGTTTAGTGTTATCTTCCATTTTAATTCTACAAGTACTAATTAGATTTTGACTCATGAGTAACATTGTTATTGTAGGCCTGACGATTTCATCCAACATTGTCGACCAAAAGGTTTATGTGATTTGGTCTCATCTTTTTCAGATTTACAAAAAGCTGATGTTGAATCAATAGAATTTGGGGGGCTGTTAAGAATGAAAGTTACAAAAGTAGGTTGTTCCATACTCTTGAAGTGGTTGGTGGAGAATTTTAATGGTTCTAGTCGTATGCTAACCATTAATTCTACCAATAGTTTCGTTATTACACCGAATGGTGTTGCGGATGTTATTCAGTTGCCAAGGTATGATTCTACCCCAGTCTTGAAATTAAAACATAATTAAACAGCGGAGATTATGGCTGAATTGAAGGAGCAGTATGGACTTGAGAACAACACATCCATTTTAAAGCTTGAAGAATTGATTAAGGGTAGGCTATCCTGTGGTGGTGATGACTTCAAAAGGGCATTTGTTTTGTATTGTTTATCAAATTTCCTTACACCTACTGCTAATAGCAAAGTAGACTTTACTGTTGTGAAATCTTTAGTTAATGTTGGAGAGATTGGGTACTTTGATTGGAGCCAATATGTTTTAGATAAACAATGCAAAGCGATGTCAAAATACAATAAGTCTACCACACAAAAGAATGTTAGTGGATGTGTTCTACTGCTGCAAATTCTATATTTTCATAGACTAAAATGGTGGGGGATAGCTCAACCATCCAGTCATCCTTTGATCCAACATTGGACACATGAAAAGTTAAAGTAAAGGATGATTGAGGAAATATCTACTGGAGATTTTGGGCAAGGGGAGTTGGATAATTCTACTTATCCTATTAGTAGTAGTAAGGTTGCTACTGAATTTGAGGATGAGGTTCTTAGAGAGAGATCAAGTAGTAGAAGTTGTGATGAAATCAATGAAGAATCTTCAAGAGTTATCAAGTTCAGAATCCCTAAAGGTGAACTTGATAACAATGAGATACACAAACTGGCGAAAGACGTAAGTATTAGTTTATGTTTTGTTTATTGGTTACATAAGTATTATATTTTTTTATTAAAGTATTATGGCTTTCTAATAAAGCTAACTATTACATTATTTTGCTTCGTTTTAAAGGAAATGCATGAGGCCTTTCTCCTATTGAAAAGGGATATGTCAGTTATCACAAGTGTGCATATGGAGAGGGTTATGAAACTAAAGGAAAAATGAAGGGGAAAGCACCCGAGAGCTCCACACAATGTAAGCTTTCACCGGCCTGTTGTCCTTCCACTGCAGTGAGGAGGAGGTTTTGGCTACTCTGTAAAGCCAGCCTCACGCATTGCCCTCAGATCTAAGGGACGAGAATCCTCCGCCTTCGCAAAGACTCCACCGCCCAACTCACCACTTGGAACGGGCAGGCTAGTAGAGACCAACCCAAGCCCAGCCTTCAAGGCAAGTCCAACTGTTCCACCATCTTAATGCTCCCACTCGGGTCACAGGCTCGCGCTACCAAGCCCAGCACTGCGTATTTGTATTGTTTTTCGGGTATATATAAATATTTGCATTTACCCAAAAAAAAATGTCAGCTTTCACAAGATAGCCAACTGTTTTTTGGAGATTCTAAAGTTTTAGAATATGTAGATCAGGTGGTTGAAAACTTCTTGGCTATGAAGAAGTTATCTGAGACAATGCCTTCGTTTGATCTATTGATACCGGATGAAGAAAATGATGATCGAATGATAATTAATTGTCTTTACTACTTTACTACTTTACTACTTCAATAATCTAATTTTATATATTAATTTTGTTGTGTACTATAGGCAAATATAGCAGCTGAAAAATGATGGTGATGGTGGAATTGAAGATCACACGGTAATTAACTGACTTTACTTCTTTACTACTTTATTGTTTTAACATACTACTTAAATATTCATTTGTGCTATTAAGTAGTATATTTGTATTATTAAGTATTGTGTTTGATGGTTAAAGTGTTAATTATTTATTTGTGATATGAAATAGTATATTTGCATTATAAAGTATTGTGTTTGATGATTAAAGTTATGAATTTACATTATAAAATATTTGTGTTATGAAGTATAATAGTTGCACTACAAAGTACCAGATTTAATGGTTATAGTGCTGATTATTTATTTGAGATATGAAGTAGTATATTTGCACTATAAAGTATTGTGTTTGATGATTAAAGTTTTAAATATTCATTTGTGTTATGAAGTAGAATAAATTGAGAATGGAAGTATTGTTGCATTAATGTTGCTGTTGCAATGTTTATTTAACCTTAATATGAAATTCTGAAATGCTATGAGCAACTGCTCTTATTGAATGTCAGTGGAGATATGCTAACAGTGGGTGAGTTTCATTTAAATATTGTGCTTGTTGTTGGTTTTAATAATGATCTAAGATAGTGAGTTGAATGGTTTATACGGCTTGAATGTGTTTGAATTTGAATGTATGTTTTGCTGCTGTTTGAGAGGAAATACAGTGTGTTGCTGCTAGAAAATAAAGGGCAATAATTTGTTAATAGAAGTGTGTGCAGTTTGGTTTGAAAATTTAATATTGAATTGGTTGAGATTGGATTGTTTTAATTGTGAGTACTGTGGCATTATAGTCTGCTTGAATTGATTAAATTGGATGGTGAAGGTGTTTGAGAATGGTTGAGTTTGGTTGGGTTGAGTAAGGGAATTATGAGAATATAAATGGGGTGACAGTGGTTGTTGCTTTGGTGTTGTAATTTAATTTAGTTTGCGTAAAATTGCATGCAATCTAAGTATATATTAATTTTGTTGTAGTCTATAGGGAAATATACCAGTTAAAAATGATGTTGATGATGAAGTAGATGGTGATGATGGTGGTTGGCATATTGAAGATGATTGTCCATTTATTTCTAGATTTGTGAACAACAATAAGCAAATCCTATCCAAATTACAAATTCATTAATTACATCTTCTCGATTACTGTTTTGTTCATGATAAACCATTTATTGAAGAGTAAGTTAATATTTTAATATATACACTTTTATCTTCACTAAAAGTAGTTAGAAGATGTCTAATTTCTTGATTTTTTTTCAGTGTTAATGAAAATGTGTTTGCATTTGATCGAGAATATTTTATTTCTTGGAGTGACATTGCAACCATGAATAATAATGAGATGATATGCACTACTGTTATTGATGGATGGTGTTTACTGATGAATCGGACTCAAGATAGCATGAAGTGCTATTTCTTTGGCATTGGATTCTCAGTAAGTTGATTTTCATTTTAAGTAAATTTTTTCTCTTAAAAAGTATAATAACTGTTGCTTAGAAAGTGTTATATATTGCATTAAAAGTATTACGTTATCACTAAAAATTTCTTCATATTTTTTCTAACAGTTATACTTGAAAAATATTGTTGAGAACATTGGAGATGGAGAAAAGAATGAAAGGTCCATTTTAGGATGTTGGAATAGATGGATGCAATCAAATAACAAAGACTTGAACACAGTTGATTTGGAAATGATTTAAATTTTTAATTTAAATTTATAGAATAAATCATTTACGTGTTCATTTATCTGCAAAAAAAGTTCAATGTTTGGATAACAGAAAGCATGATCAAAACCCGTAAATGATTTATTCTATATATTTAAATTAAAAATTTAAATCATTACCAAATCAACTGTGTTCAAGTCCTTGTTGTTTGATTGCATCCATCTATTCCAACATCCTAAAATGGACCTTTGATTCTTTTCTCCATCTTTAATGTTCTCAACAATATTTTTCAAGTATAACTGTTAGAAAAAATATGAAGAAATTTTTAGTGATAACGTAATACTTTTAATGCAATATATAACACTTTCTAAGTAACAGTTATCATACTTTTTAAGAGAAAAAATTTACTTAAAATGAAAATCAACTTACTGAGAATCCAATGCTAAAGAAATATCACTTCATGCTATCTTGAGTCCGATTCATCAGTAAACACCATCCATCAATAACAGTACTGCATATCATCTCATTATTATTCATGGTTGCAAAGTCACTCCAAGGAATAAAATATTCTCCATCAAATGCAACCACATTTTCATTAACACTGGAAAAAATCAAGAAATTAGACATCTTCTAACTACTTTTAGTGAAGATAAAAGTGTATATATTAAAATATTAACTTACTCTTCAATAAATGATTTATCATGAACAAAACAGTAATCGAGAAGATGTAATTCATGAATTTGTAATTTAGATAGGATTTGCTTATTGTTGTTGACAAATCTAGAAACAAATGGACAATCATCTTCAATATGCCAACCACCATCATCACCATCTACTTCATCATCAACATCATTTTCAGCTGGTATATTTCCCTATAGTCTACAACAAAATTAATATATACTTAGATTGCATGCAATTTTACGCATACTTAATTAAATTACAACACCAAAGCAACAACCAC
>CM008341.1:31316290-31327031 GCA_002525835.2 Ipomoea batatas | reverse complement strand
GAACCTAATGTTATAACTAGGTGCATATAATGTTATAACTAGGTGCACTTAGGTTGCATCGGGTGCATGAATGTTAACAAAGTAAATTACTTGCACAAGTGCAAGTAAAATGTATTGCAGATGCAAGTAAAATGTATTATAGGTGCAAGTAAATTGTACACTAAGCATCAATACTAAGTGCACCTGATGTTATAACTAAGTGCACCTAATGTTATAATTAGGTGCACCTAGGTTGCACCCAGGTGCATGAATATTACATTACTTGCATTTGTAAGTGAGAGTATTTACGAAAATAGGTGCAGGAATATTAACAAGGTAAATTACTTGCACTTGTAAGTGAAAATAGGCATGAAAATAGGTGCACTTGTAAGTGAAGCTAGGTGCACTTATAACACAATTACTTGTACCAAAGTTGTACTTATTTACGAAAATGTCACCGCGTCGTTTTTTTTTTTTAAATTGCATCTAAATCGTTGATCTGGACACGTGGACAGCTGTGATGCGTTCTCATTTCCTTCTTGGGCAACAGTTCACACCGGGAGTGTGCCCCTATATAACAAGATCCTCCTACAAAGTTTAGTAATGATAAGATCATATTCTCTGATTTTTCAACATGGAAGGGGTGAATATGTTGTACACTTTTTATTAGGGGGAGATGTTCTCACCTGAACCTTCAATTCCCATATAGAGAGAGAGAGAGAGGGAGAGAGAGAGAAAGATATTATAATTAAAAAAATCTGTTTATTTTAATCTTGTTGTCATGGCGGGTTGATGGATTCAATCTCACTGCTGTCATGAAGGGAGCCTTAGTGATTGTGGAAACATAAAAGGTGAAACACATCATGTGGCCACTTAGATTTGCATCCCCTCTTGTCATTGCTCTTGTAAAGTGATGTGATGCAACACATATATTGAATTAAGGTACTAAATCTTTTGAAATTGTTATTCTCAGAGCATGTCATAATTATACACTAATCCTGTCAATTAATCAATCAAGTAGCCAATAATTTACCGGTGTGTATCGGATCTCCACCCATTTCTTATCATGTCTCCGTTATTAATTGGCTGAACTGTGACTACAAAATATGTATTTTTATCCATTACAACTTTTCTTGAATTTCTCTCTCATTTATTTTTCCATACAATTGAATTTTATTTTCTTTATCTATGTGAGTAGTTAATCATTGAACTTAATTGTAAAATGGGAAGAGATGCGTTTGGCCCGCAACATGGGCGGGATGAGCGTTAGGAAGGCAAGGGACTTCAACTTGGTCTGCTTAAGCAAGTTTGCCTGGCAAGTGTTCATTCTTAAACCTGGCAAGTATTTTGGATTGGACAAGTTCTAGGTTCAGGCGATGTGTGACAAGTACATATTGTTAGATATGCATGTCAGTTTCACAGTAACGGGGTATTCGAATGGTGGGTCAACACAATTGAAAGAAAATCGAAAGAAAATGAGGTGACAAATTGACAAATATTATTGCTAGAAGATTAAAAGCTCCTCCCTTATTAATGTGCCCCAGAGAGGTATTTATACAAGGTCTACACGCTTCAAGAAAGGAATTATATTGAAAGAAAAGAGTTAACAAATTTGATCTTAAGAAAGTTTCCTAAGCTATCAGATTGCTTTCCTAATGGTGAAAAGGGAAAACTCACCCAATATCTGGGGGAAATATCTGAGATACATCCATCTATCGCCTCTGAATTTGGCACCCGGTCAGCTCCACCGACCCTGACTGCCTACAGAAGGGTGGGTGACCAGGTTTAGTAACGGTGCTCTAAGGAGTATCCTGACTGCCTAGTCTACACCTCGTATTGGTCGGCCACGAATGACTGAAAGCCGCTTGCGCTTGTACCCATGCCCGAATTTGGGATCTCGGCCGTCTCTTGGATAAGTTGGAAGCCCCGAGTGCTTGGGCACACCCCTAACTAGGTACACCACTCAGGGGCATGTATCCATCACTAGTCCCTCACTTTCCCGACCCGAGGCTCATCAAGGTGACGACTCTGCAAAGTAAACTTTCTCAGTAGGGCTTGGGAGCTAATGCGGCTTTGCTATTCAGCCTCATTGGTTCCCAACAGCTTGCCTACGTATCTTTACAAGGGCATAGAGCTCAAAATGCTGACTGCCAGTTGAACTTCCAAACGTTCTTGTCAATTTTGTAGTGTAGCTAAGAAACATGTCCGCTACCGGTCGGGTCGTCTCTACTGTCGTTATGGCCCCTCCTTCCGCCCGACTGGCTAGCTCCTCGACTAGTTGCTCGCGGCTGCGATCATTAAATACTGCATAATACTAAATATGCCTTCTCGCTTTCCCGCCCATTGAAATTTTGACTTTTCACATTTCCCAACTATAATTTAACCGTCACGTTAGCCATCATGTTCTCCTCCCAACCGTTTGATACCTGCCATGTGTCACCATCTAGGCACCCTTTCTCCCTTATAAATATGGCGTTCACTTTTACCCCACCACTTTTCACTTTCACTCCTCCTCGCCTATATTTCTTCCTTTTGCCTTTTTCGTCTGTCCATTGTTTTTTTTGCTTTTCGGTCTTCACCCCGCTTTTCGGTCACTTTTCCGGCCACAGTCCTTCCATCGCGTTAGTTTTAGGTTAGCCTTCCTTCTCCCCTCATGTATTTTTCTCAAACACCTTTTTCCTTATACTTCGTGCCGAAAAGGCGTTACAAGTAACTTACCAGCCACCACTTCCTGGTCAGCAGCTACGGCAGAGCCCAATTCTTCTGCACCTATAAACCTAATGCCTCGCGGTCAAGCACTCTACCGAGAACCAGGCCGGTTTGAGGATTTAGGTCGACTGGTAGCCCATCAATCTACCTTGACCACCTCCGACAACCATCCACCTGACGATTGCTTGAGCCCATGTCTAAGGTTAGAGAGGCCAGTAAGCGACTGATAACCGACCCTCCGGTGAGCGGTTTTATAGGAATCCACTATCAGTTGATCTGTTGCGGTTTCTGCGTGCCCATCCAACACCATTTCTCTTTGATCCTCTATGCCTTCGATGGATACCAATACATTTGGGAGCGCTCCAAAGGGACTCCTCTATGGGTCGAAGCAAAATTGGATAGAATCCTAGTTTCTGATTCATGGTGCGCCCAATTTAATTCAGCCAAAGCTTGCTCCGTCACCACCCCAAAAAGTGACCACATGCTTTTCCATTTGCAAATTCTTCAACCCCCAGTTCCGAATCCTAAAATTAGACATCGATTTGAAAACCTCTGGCTTCGCGAAGCTCACTGTAGGGAAATTATGTTAGACACTTGGTCGAAATCTCAGAGTCAAAATCTTATGGATAGGGTGGGAAGATGTGGGAAAGCAATTTGGATTTGGGGCAAGGAATTCACCCGAAACTTCCAGCGTCGATTAGACCACTAGCGTCGACGTATGGACTCTTTGAAACACATAAGCGACCATCAGGGTATTTTTATATTCAATGAAACCCAATCTCAGTACCTTCATATTCTTCAACAGCAGAGTGACTAATGGCGTTAGAGAGCAAAGCAATTTTGGCTCAAGGATGGTGATACAAATTCCAATTTATTCCACAAGTTAGTAACAAGTAGGTAGCAAGCCAACCGGATTCACAAACTTCAGGGCAACAATGGCAATTGGGTGGGAAAAGGTACTGCGGGCTCTGGACTCCCTTACTAATTCCTATTTTCAAGATCTATTTGACCCGACTGCGGGCAATCTATGTGCTATAGCTGATTATATTGAACCCCTGATCAATGATGCTCATAATCTCGCCCAGGGTAGTAATGTCACTAAACAAGAAGTTAAAGACTAGTCTTTAAAGCATCGAAAAAGCGCAAAGATTGATTGGCCAATTTAGACAAGAATCAAGTCAATGCTGCCAGCCAGCTCGTAAGACGTTGTAACTCCTTGATAGTCTTAGGTGGCTGCATATCAAGTACGACCCTAACCTTTTTAGGGTCGCTCAATCCCACGCCGAGTTATCATATACCCTGAGAACTTTCCCCCTTGCATAGCAAAAGCACACTTCTTTGCATTAAGTCTCAGGTTGTGTTCCTCCATCACTGGAAGCTAGCGGCAAGGTCGTCCGCATGACTTTCTTCTTTGAGGCTCTTCACCAGTATATCATCAACGCAAGCAGCCATGGACCTGCCTAGCAAGTCTTTGAACAACTGAGATACCATCCTGGTATAGGTCGCACCACAATTCTTCAACCCGAAGGGCATGACTCGATAACAGTATACCCCGTCCAGAGTCACAAAGGTGATTTTCTCCTCATTCGGGGCATGCATAAAAATTTGGTGGTAACCCCTAAAGGCGTCCATGAAACTTAGTGAGGCATACCCAGCTATCCCATTAACCATCTGATCGATCCTTGGCAACGGAAATGGATCCTTGGGGTATGCTTTGTTTAGATTGGTATAATCAACACACATCCTCCATGCGGGCGGTTTCAGGACCAATACCACATTGGCCAACCATTTGGGATACTTAACTTCTCGGATGTGCCTCGCTGCCAATAGTGCATCAATTTCCTTTTTCACAAACTCCTGTCGATCTGTCGAGAGATTCTTTTTTTTTTTTTGAACCACAGGTCGATAGGTTGGATCGATTGCTAACTAATGAGTGATTATTGATCGGTCTACTCTCGGCATATCCTCGGGTCCCCATGCAAAGATCTTTTTGTACTTTCTTAGCACTTGGATGACTGATTCTTTGATAGCCTCAGGAAGGTCTTTTCCAATCCTCTCTCGTCTTTCAGGGTGGGTCGGGTCAATCTCTACCTCTTCTAATTCGACTGTCGCCTCGGGTCGCTCCAAAGTGCGCTCCCCATATATATCTTCCTTTTTGCTGATGGTATGTATCCGTAGGTCCGACCTTCCTATCTTACGGCAGGATTGCAAGTAGCAATCACGAGCTACCTTCTGATCACTCCGTACTACTCCCACCCTAGTGGGCGTTCAGAATTTCATGCACAAGTATTTCAACGATATCAAACCTCCCAGATCTTCTAACCTCGTCCTACCTAGGATTGCATTATGAGAACATTCCAGCTGAACGACTACAAACTCCATCTCCACGGTAGAAACGTTATAATACGTGCCCATCTCGACCAACAATTTTATGGAACCCTCTACCTCAATTGAGTCGCCTGTGAACCCGGCTAAGAGAGTCATGACCGGCCTAAGGATATCTCTATCCAAACCCAACTTCTTGAAAGTATCTAGGTATAGCACATTGACACTGCTATCCGTGTCGACCAACACTCGCCTTACCACTATGCCGACGATATCTATAGCTATGACCAGGGTATCTCGGTAGGGCCCAGCCCCTAAGTGATGGGCTCTCGGCATACCTTTTTTACACTAACTTCTCTCCCATAGATAGCTCTGACGTACAACTATCGAGCCCACGCCTTCCTCAATCCAGTCGAATCACCTCCCTCGGGACCTCCTACAATCATATTGATGACGTTCTTCCCCTTCTAGTTTGCTTCCTCATTTCCTGCAACAAGCTGCTTTCCTTTATCACGGTTACCCTCCAGGCAACAGGCCATAACGAGATTATTCTATTGCCCAACACCGGCCTAGGAGGATAATTAAAAAACCTGCTAGGTATGTTACTAGTGATGATAAAACCCACTTGGTTGCTTATGCACTTTCAGTTGCACAGGAGTTTGTTGGTGATCCATCCTGTTATTTTGAGGCTATTTTCTGTGCCAACTCGTCCAAGTGGTTGGTTGCTTACCAAGCCTCTTCCTATTGCTAAGTTAAAGCAGTGCTTGAGTTTAGTTGGTTGTTTCAGTTATTAATTCTACAATAAATTTGATCCAAGGTGGAGATTGTTAGAATGTGGCTCAAATTGTGTAGTTTAAATTGCATGAAGACCACTCATCATGCACAATGCTCCATCATCCACCGCAACTATCGCAACATCATGCCCATGGTCTCCCTTTTCTTGTGCGTATTTCACTCTAAATTTGCTTGTATAAATATATTTGCTTGCTGCTTTGTAATACACATCATTCAATTATCAATTGAATTCATTTCCCTATTTTGTAATATATATATTATATTTTCCCATTTTAGCAACTTCTTATTTTTTCATTTCTATATTTTCCCTATTATTTAAATTTTATAATTCTCAATTTTCGATTATTCGCTTCCGCAATATTCCGCTATATTCCTAACATTTTTTCTTTGATCGCGTCCTCAGCATCAGCATGTCGATTGGCTGTTTGGATGGCCTGAGCGTACGAGCTCGGCCACTCAGTATGGAGGTTGGTATACGGCTTCCCCAACCTTAAATTCTCTATGAACAAGATTAGCATTGTCTTATCGTCTAAGTTGTCCACTGCGTGAACTTCTTTCTGTCATCTAGCTAGGAACGACCTAAGTGACTCGTTAGGGTCCTGCTTAATCCCGGATAGGTACATGAAGTTCTTCTTAGGACGCAGGTTGCGGCATAATTGGTCAAGAAGAGCTCGACTAACTCCTCAAAACTGCTCACAGAATGCTCGGGCAACCTCATACACCACCTTTGTGCCGAATCGGTTAAAGTCGTTAGGAAGGCTTTACACATCAAAGGACCTTCAGCTCCATGGATCTGCATCCGAGCTTGGAAGCTAAGCAGATGCTCTCGGGGGTCACCGGTTCCATCGTACGTCAGGTTCTCAGGTAACTTAAACTTCGCTGGGGTTCGAAAAGCCATGATTTCTCGAGAGAATGGGCACGCTCGCAGGAAAGACTAAGTGTCACTTGCCTTCCTGTTCACTTGATTCTGTAAGTCCAAAACTTGCCGAGACAACGCGACAACGTCCTCCAGTCTCCGACCTTGACCTGCTGGAGATTCTGCGCTACTCTCATGGACTGAGTGCTCCTCAATTTTCCTTTGAACCTCATCATACCTTCGCTCGGGCCTATTTCTAGGCTTATTGGGAGTGATCTCTCTTGGTCCCCATATGCGTTCAAATTTGCATCACCCGGCATGTCCTAATCTGCAAGCCTGTCGAAAACGGATTGACGCGGGCCTCTCGACCCCGCTCGAGTTGGTGATTGGCACGAAACGGCCGACCTACCTTGCTCCACCGGCCGAACGGACCTCGCTTGCTGAGCCACCAGAGGCACACCCTCTTCGCAAAGGCGTACCTCTCGCTCGTAAATATCTGCCAACCGTGTGAGTGCCCTAAGAATTCTTGGTTGCTTGGGTTGTTCAGGTGTGGCTGGTGGAGGAGGCGAGGGTACCTCTCCAGCTCTGTCCCCATCAACAGTAGGATCCTCCACCCGTACTTGCTCGCTCTGAGCATGAGAATTCTGTCGATTAAGTTGCTCTCGTAAATCGGCAGCACAGGGTCGAGATAGCTATTCTTGCAGGTCCTTTAATTTCCCTGAGAAACAGTTTGCCCATTAGTACCATTCACCTGCACCTGAAGTTGCGTCCTACCTTGCCCCTGACCTTGGCGACTCCCGGTGCTCACCTTTGCTACGTACTTTTAACCTTCTCACTCAATTAGAACCACACAACCTTTTGATCAATCCCCATAGACGTCACCAATGTTGGTTTTATCTCCCACGGAATGGTCAAATGGCGAGCCAAAACCACCAGAAAATTGACTAACACTTGATCGAAAATTAGAGTGACTTCTCAGCCCTCTTTATATTATAAATTGCCTTTGAGTGCAAACTTATGCCTCTTTCAAAGTCTTAAACCCCTATTTATACAAGATTAGAGGGATTTCTCCCTTAGAAAACTTCTAAACTACCTTAGGAACTCTTTCCTTTTTACATTTGAATACTTTCCTAATCTATATCGATCTTTCTTCCATATCCACTGCCAGACTCTTTTAGGAAACCTTCTTAACCGTCATTCTTACACCGCCTTTCTAGCACTGCCTTTCCTCCCTCGACCTCTCTCTGCTAGCTCGGTCTGGACTGACTCATCTCCTTCTCACTCCTTTAGCCCGTTCTTTCTTTCATGGTACTTAGTTTTTTCAATAGCAATGTTCAATCACTCTGAGTCTAAGATATTTAGCTGCCTTGTCACCTCTTTCATGAGCCCTCAACCAACCGACTCATCCTCAGCCGACCTACGCCACATCACACTGCCTTCCTCTAAGACCTCTTTCGTACATCATCGGTCATCCCCTTCTGTCTACACCGAACATCCCCCATCAATGAAGTTATTGTTGTGCATTCATTTGCAACCTCATGCATATATCTATGTTTTTCAAACCAACCTATATTTTATATTAATGATTACTTATTTATTTTGAAAGCTCATATAAATAAATAAATGTATTCTTTCGCACTCTTACATATTAACTCTTTTTAATCTATATCTATACCCTATTTTCGATATACATGCATATATATAGTTATATATGATATTTATTCACTATTTTTAGATCCATTATGAAGAAAGGTTTTAAAGATTAATCCATGCACCAATCTTTTATAAAAGGGATCTAAGAAAAACTATATATTTTTGGAGGATCTGATTGGGTTGCGGTCCCTTCGAAATAAATATTAAATGATATGATGATATGAAATTCGGTAGAAAAATCTCGGATTATGTGACAAGTGGCTTGGTAGAAAAATCCTGAACTTACTTTAAGGCTTGAGCTATTACCCGCTAGGCTTGAAATCCTAGTTAGGGGGTGTGTACACTTAAGGTAGCGGTCTTGATTCCACATGTGATTGATGATGATTATGATGATGAGTATGATGATGATTATGATGAAAGAATTCCGCTTGTATTATTTTGAAAATGATTATTTTCTTATGATGATAGTATTGATCCCAAAGAAAGTTTTGAGAAAGTTTATCCATACTTTGGCTACGAGCCGTATTTTACTGTTGCTATTTATTATGTTAGAAATGCTATTATGATATAAGAATACAGTTTACTTACCTTGGTGGTATAAAAGATTTAATCATGATATTTTAGTCATTCATGTCATTTAAATCCTTTTTACTCAAAGCATTGAACCCCTTTTCTAATTTCCTTCATAAGCATGTGATCATGATTTACTTGTCTTATATCCAAATATTCCTATGTATATACCTCTTGAATGAGCATGTTACTTAGTCTTTTATACATATGATTCTATATGATATTGATGAAGTAAAATGTGCCTATGTGTATCAAATCTCATATTTTTTCAATCTATATATATGTAAAAAAACCATTTTACAAGGTGGAGTGGTTTATACTTAGTAATTACGCTAATTGGGTGTTTTCTACTTGTTTTGCTTAACCCATTTTAGGATTCGGTTGATCTGATTCGAGAGCGCTAGAGGAATTTGATTGAGTAGACTTTATTTTGAATCTAGCTCCTAGATAGCTCTATTAGTACTGATTATATTTTGTAGAGTATGTTTTGACTCTAATGTTCAGTATCCCGCTTAGACTTTCCTTATGGGTTTTGTATGGTGCCTAGACACCGGGTCTATGACCCTTATGTTACCATTGCAGGATTATGAATGTTAGTTGACTTCTTAGCCTTATAGTTACCCCGGTTTGGATAACTACGGGGGTATCATCCCCTTTAAGTTTGGGCTTAATCTATTCAATGATGTTAGTTATATGTATATAATCCTATTTTTATGCTTTAAGCATTAATGTATTAGCCTAGGTTCAGATGTAAATTTGGGGGCGTTACATTTATGTTATACATACTTTAGTTTATACAATATTGTTGTTTTGAATTTAAATGAATAATAAACTTGTATGCAATGATCATTGGATGTTGTATGTAATTTGTCTTGAACAGTTGAAAGTGTACTCTTTTGATTCTATTCAAGGGAATAAAGAACATACGGATATTAAGAAAATAATTGACAGGTACATAAATCATATAATTTTATATATTGTAAAGTAATATGTTATGTCATTTATTTAAATATATGTTTTTTTTAATAGTGCACTCAAAGAATTACAAGTCAAAAATAAGCTGAAGTTAAATAGAGTCAAATCGCCGACATGAATTCCAAGCCAAGTAAGCAATTGATATTTATATAGAATGCATGTTAAGTATAGTTCATATTATTGTATTAATTTTATACTCTAAATTAGTTGTAGTACCCTAAACAACCCGAATCCGTTGAGTGTGGTTATTATGTGATGAAATATATGTTTGATATTTTGCAAATACAATTAGATAAAAGATTAGACAAGGTAAGTAATGAACACTTCAATATATATAGTTTTTACAAATTAGACTTAATTATTTCTATTATAATAACTTTTTAAATTGATTTTCAATTAGTAGATCTTCGGTACTCAAAGATATTCACAAGAAGAAATTGATCATATAAGAAATTTATGATGCAAAAGTTTTGTTGATTTTTAGATTACATCTATATGATGATAGTGAATTTTTGTTTAGTTATTAGTATTTGTGATATATTGTATTTGATTGTTGGGATTGGTTACATCTTTTTTGTATTCTTTATAGTTTTTATTGTTTATGTTTAAGACTATTATTCTGCATATAGAATTATTGTATGCATTTTGATGCAATTGAATAACTCATTATTGTATTTATAAAAAAAACATACATACTTTATACAACGGTTCCCACTTGGAACCGCCGTATAAAGTATCTATGTAATACTAAAATTGTTATATACAGCGGTTCTAGCTCGGAACTGCTGTATATACATATATATTTTTAATAAATACTTTAGACGACAATTTTTACTCGGAACCGCCTTAAAAGGTATGTTTGTAATAACTAAATTTGTT
>CM008341.1:31228091-31241256 GCA_002525835.2 Ipomoea batatas | reverse complement strand
CTTATTTCTTAAATAATGAACTAGGAATTTCTCTATCCACAAGTACTCATTCAGCAGTAATGGTTGAACCAAAACACCTAAAGGACCGGTATGCTATGCTAATAATAGTATGCAAATGATAATTAGATCATTATCTTAGTAGCTAAATTTAAAACTCATTATTAAAAATGTCAATGTAAGACAATAGAATATCGTGACACACTTGGCTCATTGAAAAGATGCCGAGACTACAATAATGCTACAATCAAGATTGCAAATTCAGAAAATGAAGGAAAGATTTCAAAAATAGCAACTATTACAGCATTCATTGATCCTGTATGTAAAATACTTATTATGCATCCTTTAAATATATTAGAACTAATATGAATTTACAATTCATTTCATTTTCTAGACTTAACTTGCTTAAATTAAAGACAAAATCAACATCAACCTTGACAACAAAAACACTTTTGTATAGGATGTAGTCACTGTTTAAAAAAGAATTATGCAAAAAGTGACAAACTATTTACCAACATGCATTGTGGTGAAAAGACAGCAGTGGGTACTCCAATGTTAGTATCAATTCAACAAAAAAAATTTACAAAAAAAGCACACGCGCGCGGACACACAAAATCAAGTACTACACTTATTCATACTACTTGAATAAATATGAACTTCAAAATGAACATATGCAAAATGGATGTGGAAATTGTTAATAAAATTGGACACATTGAATTGCGGGGTCAATATTTTGACTACTTTACAGAGTCATTGTTGTTACTATCAATTAAACAATAAACTAGGACAAGAGATACTATTCATTAAGCTTCTACAATTATAATAAATATTTATATTTTGTTCAATACTTTGACATGAGAATCTACGACACACATCTCACAACACATTAAAACATGTAGGGGAAAAAATACCATTGCAAAATATCAACAGGCACTTGCAAGATCAAGACTTCATAATAGAACCAAGATCATAGTCATATACACATTGATGAATGTAGTTTTCGCGGTGGATGGAAAGAAGTAGGTGTTAAAACGGGAAGAAGTTCCCAAGTATCGTTCTCAAAGGATGGCAAGGAGGGAATTTGAGCGGTAAGGGGATTAAGCACAAGAGTGTTTAAAAGCTAACCCAAGCATAGTAAGAAATGAGCATGAAACATAATGAAAATAAGGAACAAACGTTGGAAACAATCAATTGGAAAAGAGGATTCGGATCTTGCAACTCATATAGGTATCCTTGATTGTCTACAGTACTAGGCTAGCAACACTTAGATAACGAAAATGAGGCAAGACAACTATGCCAACGCCACTCTTGTGGTCATTGGCCTATCATCTAGTCCATAGTCCCATTCTCATGGCAACTAGGCTAGGTGAGGCAAATTATCGAACACATGGTGTGCTATTTGCCTTCCAATCCCCCTTCTCTTGAAGGCGGGAAGGAAATATGCTAGGCTAGGCCAAGGAGTAACCCTACTCTCGTAGGTGAGACTCCTTCTCCAAACACCTCTCATATAGGTCAATCAACCCTACACAAGAGTCAAAGAAGATCACCACTCACACAATCAAACTCATAATCAAAGCAATTGCAAAACCTAATTGATCAATTCAAAGCTCAAGAATATCCATACAAAATTGTTCAATCCAAATCCACAAAGATCTATCTAATCATACTTGGAATTGAAATAGCAAAAGTCAAAAGTAATGACAAGAAATTAAAAGGAAGACTTAGCTAGGAATTGAACTTTGAACTTGAACTTGAATGTTGATCTCAATCTTGCAACAATGGAATTCTTCTCTAATTCTAATATAAACCTATGAATTGCAATGTGGAGTGAATTGGGAGAGATCTCTCTAGGCTAATCCTAGAGAGAGAAATATTCTAAACTGATCTCAAATTGAAGTGTGTTGGATCCCCTGCAAAATGGCTCAATTCCCCTTTTAAATCTCGCCCAACTGCCAAAATTTACGCGATGGACGCACGGCTGGACGCGCGTCCACTGCGCGTCCAGCGTGCCTTCTGCTGCACAGACTTCAACTTCTGCGGGCTGAAAATTGGACGCGGGCGTCCACCCCGCGTCCACTGCAGATTTCCGTTCTACTGTGCCAGAATTAGAGAGTGAAAAGTTGGACGCAGGCATGGACGCGCGTCCAGCCCGCGTCCATGGCCTATTTTTGCTCCAACTTTGGTTCGTTCTTCACTTCTCTGAAATATTGCCATGTTCTGCCTTTTTGGACATCTTTTTACCTACAAAATGATGAACAAAGCGTGGAACGGGGTCCGATGGCAATAACAAGCATTTTAATGCAATTGAGGGGTAAATCAAACATAAAAGCTTTCAATTGTGCGCAAGATGATCCTAGAACGACCTTGTAAATGTGGCGTCTTTTGCACTTATCACACATCATAGTCATATACACATGCAACAAGGCAAATTCACAACTTCCTACACCATAATCTCATTGTATGACGCTGCCCTCTGTGCTATTACCATTAACCCAATTGCGCAAGACACACTACCAATAAAAAAGAAGAGGACAAGTACTAAAGATGAAGACAATGACAATGATACCAAAAGTATTATTTATTTAAACTATCATTTTTTAGACTAACGTTTTTACAAAGTTACAAACATTTATTTTAATGACAATTATAATCAATCTCTTCTATAATATCTTGCATTCATATACTTTGAATAAGCATCTCCTATATAATCTTCTATATTTAATTACATATACATAAACATCTCTTATATAATCTTGAATTGATATACTTTAAAATACTTTTTAAAAGTAAAAATTACACACAATATACATGAAAAATTAGTATATTTTAAATAAGATAAAAAGTTACGAGAACTTTATTATTTAAAAAAAAAAAGTATTAGAAGAGTGTACAAGGATATAGATTACATGCGACACACGTACATCTCAAATCGCATACAGAGAAATCACCACGTTGCGTACGCCAAATTTGTTCCAGTTAATTGTCAAATAAAACACACATATATAGGTCGGTACCCACTAATTTGTAAATTCCAATTTTCATAAAATTAAAGTTATTTATTTATTTATTTTTTTAGTGAATAGTATAGATTGATTTATCTTCTTTTAAATCTTTTAATATGTCAACTAACGGTTGTTATACCGTGGACTATGGTCCATTGTGTTTTGTTGACCACGGTCCGAAAACGGCAGCTATTACATTTTAATAAATCTCGTATTTTGTGTGTTTTAAATTACAATATATCTAAAATGAAACTGTATAGCATATTGTGTATATATTATCAAATGAAACTGCAATTGAATTGAAATGATACTTTAGTTATGTTGAAATGAAACTACAGTATATATAAAATAAAAATTGAATAACATGTCTCACATATTGAGTGTATATTGTCAAATAGAAGTGTAATTGAATAGAAATGATATTTTAGTTTTGCTTAAATGGAACTATAGTATGTTTATAAAATAAAAAACTAAATAAAATGTCTCACATATTGAGTGTTTATTGTCAAATGAAATTGTAGTTATATCGAAATGATACTGTAGTTGTGTTGTAATGAAACTACAATGTATATAAAATATAATGAAGGTGAATAACATTTTCACATATTTGAATGTATATTGTCCAATGAAACTGTAGTTGAATTTTTAGAATTATAATTTAGTAGTGTTGTAATAAGACTACAATGTGTATAAAATGAAATTCAATAACATGTTAATTTCACTGTAATAAGAGTACTGTATGTATATAATGTCGAATGAAATTTTAGTTGAAACAAAATGAAATTGTAGTTTTGTTGAAATGAAACTACAATATATATAAAATGAAACTGATTATGTTATACAAGCAGAGCTAATTACGTGGAACGGGTGCCATTTCTTTTTATTAAAAGAAACAACACCATTTTGGACCCTGGTCCGTGAACCATGGTCCACAGTAAAATTTGTTGTCGACTAAGGTTATCATAAGGTGGTTTCAGTGTTTCACCCAAAACGCACATTTTCACGTAAAGTAATACAACACAGATAGTACTATTCAAAAAATATGTAATTTATGAATGTATAGATTAATCACTAACCATTATGTCAAAAGCTCTAATTAGTAATAAAAGTAAATTTTTGTTTCTTTATACTTGCATATTGGATAATATTACTTTTTGATGAAAGATGCTAAACTCAACTCTCTAAATTGTTTATCAATAATGAATCTTACATAAATCCTGCAATACTTTTTTAACTATAAAATTCAATACGGAGTACTTTTTAGAGAAAAATTACGATTTTAGTTCATTTGTGATACTTAAATTCTAGACTTAATTCATAAATTATTATCCTATATAAATTTTCTACTTTGATTATGTTGATAATGACAGTTTTACTCCATTATTTATAGATTTTGTTGATATTTAACAATTTGTTTTAAGTTTTCAAATGATCAAAAGATATACTAGTCATTTATTTGTTATAATTAAATTGTAGACTTAATTCATAAATTATTATCCTATACAAATTTTTCACTTTGATTATGTTGATAGTGACAATTTCAGTCCACTATTTATAGATCAGATTTTGTTGATATTTAATAATTTATTTTGAATTTTCAAATGATCAAAAGGTAAATTAGTCATTTCGTAAAAAAAAAAAAATCGTTCATGAATCTTCATATATATATATATATATATATATATATATATATATATATATATATATATATATATATGCTATTCTCACAATAAAATAATATCCTAAGTTTGCACAAAATAATATCCTAATTAAGTTGCATTGTACTTGTTTAAACATCCCAAGGTTACACAAAACACAATTTAGTTTGCAAATGATTTAGTATGCACCAAAACATCTAAACGATAATCTGAGTTACAGAGTTTAACATGCAATAAAAACAAGCTTTAATTATTTACATAAATATATATCACATGCTTCCAATTATTTTGTTTCGTAACTTTAGAATGAGGATGTTGCTTTTTTCTTTTATCTCCTTCTTTGAAATGGCTAATTAACTAGTAACAAATGTTGGAATTATTTAATTACTTACAACAAAAAATTGTACTCCGGAATAAACTAACATATATATTAAATTTACAATTATCTTCAATCCTATGTAATCTCTTACTTATCATTTGTTTCTCAAATTCCTCCTTAATTAAGACAAATAAATATTTAGCAAAGATTTTAACGTATGAGCAACGCATATAGCCATATATAGAGATTCATGGACGGGCTTTGAAACGATTTTACAAAATGATAGTCCTTTAATAATTTTAAAATTCAAAAATAAATTATTAATGTTAAAAAAATATGTAAATAATGAATTGAAATTGTTCATTTCAATATAATTAAAAGGAAAATTTTATATTGTCAAAAAAAAAGAAGGAAAAGTTTATGTGTGTAATTCATGAACTGAATTTGTAATTTAAGTATAACTTGTTAGGAAATATATTACGAAAATAATATTTCCAGAAAAAATAACAAGCACAAAATACGAAAGGAATTTCTGGACAAAGGTAAGTTTGAGTTGTGTATTCACTACATTGTCCTTAAAACCTTATTTGCTACCTCCTACGGTGCTAGAAGCGTTGTAGCCGAGGCTACCTGAGAATTGATTCAGATAATAAAAATTGGAATTAACCCGGTATTAATTCCGTAACAAATGAATCAAGACTTGAACGGTCACTACCCGAGGCGAGGAGTTACACCGAGGTGTTTAGATTACCCGAATGGACTAGGATTCGGCCAATGATTCGGGCTACGGAAGGCCAAACCATTGCGCGAGTCGTCCGAACCATTCTGGTTCGCGGCGGCCGAACCCATAAGTCCGAGGACTAGGAGACCACCACGAGTCCATCCTAGTGGCTTCGTGTTGGAAAAAAAAAAATCTCGAAAATTTGGCATAACTTATGCCCGCAAGGCCACCCAATTTTCTCGCAGGTGATAGCGCACACGAGTTCAAGCCTTTTCGAACTCATTTTGGATTTTGATTTGCACCACCCCCCCTGCGCGCGAGAGAGAGCCTCTATGCTATACAATTCACTAACCCTAAGAAAGGCACTTGTATAAATAGTGGTGCAAATTCCCTTTCCAAACCAATATGGGACAAAGCCTTATTCTAAAGCTTTCCCTTAATTTTTCCAACTCAAATGGGTCAACTTTGAGAACCAATTTCTCATTCACCCATTATCCGTTTTGTGCGTACAATATATCAATCTCTTCGTCTAACTACGAAGAACCCGAAACCACTTTGACCCGACCCAAATCGGAAGTGGACCCCACATTTATTTGTATCACAAAATAGCCACTTAAATTACCATTTTCATGCTATTTTCCAACATAACTAATAAATTAAAATCGTTATTTTTTTAAAACTTCTTACGAGCATCATCTATGATATGATATAACATAAGTTTCAATACGAGATATTTATGCAAAATAAATAAATAAATAAAATAAAAAACAAATAAAAAAAGAAAAAAAAAACCAAAAAAAGACACCTGAATTTGTTCAGAAGTGATGATGAAGCCCAGTTGTTATACCGTGGACCATAGTCCACAATGCATTGTGGACCATGGATCATGGCTGATACTGCAGTAGTTGTGTTGAACGGATACTGCAGTTACGCGAAACAGAGGCCGTGTCATCCGTCTGGAACTGCAGTTGTGTTGAATTGATACTGCAATTGTGTTGAACGGATACTGCACTTGTGTTGAAAGGATACTGCAGTTGTGTTGAACGTATAAACGGTCTCTGTTCCGCGTTTCCTTTCAACACATCTGCAGTATCTTTTCAACACAACTGCACTATTCGTTCGACATAACTGCAGTATCGGCCATGATCATGGTCCACAATGCATTGTGGACCATGGTCGACAATATAATTTGCGTGATGAAGCGAGGAAGAAAGTAGAAGAAACACATAATTAATAGGACACATATTTTTAACTTGAAAATAGGAATTGACAAATGCTTGAATTGAACCACTTGGCAACTTGGCCTGGTTGATAGTATTGCATGTTTGCCAGGTGATAATAATGCACTTCGCCGCCTTTATATCTTGATAAGGATCAACTTAGCTAGTGGGAATCTAAAGAGATCTTGGGAAGAGTGCATTTATATAGCAGATCCTTTTTTTTATGTTATCCCTTTGCAAATTATAGCAGATATATTCTACTGCGACTAGCTGCTGGTGGTCGCAGCAGCAAAAATATTTGTTGCCGCCACCACCAGCTCGCAGTAGAATTGGATTAAATTTTACTAATAATGAGATAGAATATTTTATTCTAGATATTTTGATAATTATATTACTCAATATTAGTTGAAAAAATATTTTTACTGATTATGTTATATTATTTTAATTGATATTTTTTTAGGTATAATATACACTATTTTGGTGGCAATTAATTTGTATTTTTAATTTTATTTAATTTATTAATTTGTTTATAATTTATAAAAATATATTATATAGTATACAAAATTAAAGAAAATTATAAATAATGTATAGAAGTTATGAAATGTTTGTAAGAGTGTATTAAATTTATTAGAATTCTAATGATTTTTGTAAATATTTTAATATGATTTTAAAAAAAAAAAAATTTTAAAAATATTATTTAATTTGCTCTATGGATTTTTATGGAGTCGTACAGTTGATAAAAACTTAAAAAATTCTGAAAAAATATAGAAAGATAATACGAAAGTTATTTAAAATTTATCACTTTAAAGTTATACTCTTTGAAAGTTTATAAAAATCATTATTAAATACACCCAAAAAGTATAAAACCAATTAAATTCATCACCAATGTATGTGGAGTTATTCAACATCGCAAATAGCATGCTGAAATCGTCTTATTAAAAAAAAATTAATAAAAAAAAATCGTCTTATTGGAAACGGGCTGTCGTTATAACTTTTTAGGGGTAGGAAGTATTGTTATCTTAGGTGTGTTCAAAAATTAAGAAAATGACTTATTTTTTAGAAAATATTTTTCTTTTCAGTTTTTGTTTGCATTTTAAAAAATTACCTTAGTATATTTAGCTATTTTTTCAGGAGTGAACATAATTGTATGATTACACATGTTGTCAAAAAACATTGGTTTCATAAGAAAACAAGGTGTTATTTATAAAAAGATTTTAAAAAATGAACAATAGTGGTAAATGGTTTCATAAAAATTAAAAAAAAAATAAAATTGAATTGTGACTCTCGAATGCAAGATTAGTTTCCTACTCAATTTTTCCAATTAATTATTTGTTTGGCAGCCTCTTACATCTCTCAATGAAGAATTAGAGCATGGAATATATCAATTAATTAAAGGCAAAAGGGTCAAATAGGCCCATGTACTAACACTGATTGTTCATCCAGCACCATGAACTAAAATATGGTCCAACGAAGTCTTTATACTCCTAATTATTTTTCATCTAGCATTTTTAGTCCATTTCTAACAAGTAACCCATCTAATTTGTTGACATGGAAAAATAAAATAATAAAAAATGATGACATGTTATTTATATGAATGTTTTGGATGATTTTACCATATTTCATTAATGAAGAAAATGATTTCTTGCAATGAAATAGGGTAGAAATCAAAATTGTTATATAAAGTTTTAACTACATGAGTGTATGTATAGCGGGGTATTCACTATCGTTCGTCAATGAGATTTCATGGAAATTGATATATGAAAATTAAATTATTTTTATAATAACTTAAGATATATTGTATTGGGTAAATTTTATTTTATTTTAAAAATAAATTAATATTTTTGGATTTTTGGATAATTGAATAACTTAAGATATTGTATTTTTGGATGATTTCTTGGAAAGAAATAGGCAAAAATCAAAGTTGTTATATAAAGTTTCAACTACAGTGTATAGCGGAGTGTACTGTATATGTATAGCGTGGTGTTCAGTGTCGTTCGACAATGAGATTCCATGAAAATTGATATATAAAAATTAAATTATTTATTTAAAAAATAAAAAAATTTACCCAATATAATATCCTAAGTTATTATATTTAATTTTAATATATCGATTTTCATGTAATTTCATTGCCGAACAACTTTGAATATCCCACCATACATACACAGTCGTGCACTACACTGTAATTAAAACATTCTATAACAACTTTGATTTCTACCCTATTTCATTGCAAGAAATCATTTTCTTCGTTAATGAAATAGGGTAAAATCATCCAAAACATTCATATAAATAACATGTCATCATTTTTTATTATTTTATTTTTCCATGTCAACAAATTAGATGGGTTACTTGTTAGAAATTGGTTAAAAATGCTAGATGAAAAATAATTAGGAGTATAATGACTTTGTTGGACCATATTTTAGTTCATGGTGCTGGATGAACAATCAGTGTTAGTACATGGGTCTATTTGACCCTTTTGCCTTAATTAAAATATTGTAAAGTGTGTTTTTAAAGCCTTCACCCATTCACGCATATTTATAATCCAATCAGGCAACTTCCAAATCTATAATTCAACACTATTATTTGCTCATTTCATGCAGAGCCAGTAAGCATAATTAACCAGTCAAAATATACTGACCACAACTACATCCATAATTAATTTGAACGTCCAAAATTCTGCAGGAAAATTGTCTTTGGAACAGACCACCTGGCTTAGCCTTAGATGATAATTATGATCAACGGACATAACATATTAACATACCCTAACAAATTCTAATAATATTTTTGATAAATAATTAACCAATTATTAATAGGGTAATATGTGTATCATTTGTACACTTAAAAAACCGGAAGTCGAAAACTAGATGGAGTAGGCTGCGGCGGAAAATGACTTTCTCTAAAAAAAAAAAAAAAGAAAAGTCATTTTCTAAAAAATTAATTTTGTTTTCCTTTGATCAAAAATTATTTCCCATTAACTTTAATATTTTCCTGCTTTATTTTCAAGAGAAAACTAAGAATCAATCGTAGTCACTACTACAAATTTATAGAGTCACGCCCGCACTAATATACATTTTAATTATAAAGTCACTATTGCATGTTTTAATGACACTGTTGAATATTCAAAAAGTCACTACTGTGGATACATCGCAGAATATTGAAATGTATATTAAAAAATAGATTAATATAAGTATAGTGTCATTTAAAAGATTTTAACGATATTTTTTAATGATATATTTGTTTATATATTTATCTTATTTATAAAAAAGAAATAGATCATAATAATATGTAAATGATAATTGATTAATTGGCTCCACTTTTATTAACCTATTTAAAAAATAATTACAAAAACATTATTTTTATGAACCGATTACAACATTATTTTTATGAACCTCAGTCCATGTGGCATGGCCCCTAATAAATGATATAAATTTTCAGGAAAACTCTAGGGACAACATGATTTTCTGATCATAAGGTTTTAGTCTCTGAGTTTTTTAGTCTCCATATCATCAGGAGGTGATTAAGGCATACAGAGCAGAGAGGTGAAGCATTCTTGATTATTCAGGTTAGAGATTACATCTTCAATGGAATCAAGTAAGTCTTTATCTTTATTCTTGTTTTAATTAAAGATCCATAATCATGAACATTATTTAGTTGATTAATTTGATTTACATGCGGTTCATTGTTATTTGTGCTTCCGCATTCAAGTTATAAGCGCATAAAGGGTTTTAATTTTAACATTTTCCAACTTTAAAACAGTAATATTTAACACTATAGTGTGTAATTTTTAACCATATAAAGCGTATCTTTAGAATTTAGATAAACCCTGAGTGCGTTTTCAAAAAAAAAAATAAAAAAAAAAATGATAAACCCTGAGTGCACTACATTTTTTAAATTGTTCAGAATGCACAATATAGTACTATAGTGTTACAAAACACATTGTATAGTGTTAAAAATTACACTTTTAAAGCTTGAAAAATTATCAAAATGACTCTACGATTTTTCCTCCTTGTTCTAGAATTGTTAGATCTAGCTAAATGAATAGTTAAAACT
Organism: Ipomoea batatas; assembly: GCA_002525835.2. Taxonomy (NCBI): domain Eukaryota; kingdom Viridiplantae; phylum Streptophyta; class Magnoliopsida; order Solanales; family Convolvulaceae; genus Ipomoea; species Ipomoea batatas. The sequence continues at coordinate 31,230,292 of CM008341.1, read as the reverse complement.
GATTTCACACACAGACACACATTACTACTGCAAACTTATAAAGTCATCATTGTAGGTTCATAAAAATACCTTCGTAAAATTACAATTGCATGTTCATAAAGACACTACTACAAATTTATAAAGTCACTAATATACATTTTATAAAGTCACTATTGCATGTTTTAACGACACTGTTGAATATTCAAAAAGTCACTACTGTGGATACATCGCAGAATATTGAAGTGTATATTAAAAAATAGATTAATATAAGTCTCATTTAAAAGATTTTAACGATATTTCTTTTATATATTTATCTTCTTTATACAAAAAGAAATGGAGCATAATATATGTAAATGAGAATTGATTAATTGGTTCCATGTATATTTATACAACATTATTTTCATGAACCTCAGTCCATGTGACATGGACCCTAATAAATAATATAAATTTTCATGTTTATTTGGAAAGTAATTGAAAATTTTTCATGGACCGTTATATTACTTTTGAAGCCATAACTTTTTGCTTGGTATTGGTTATATTATATCAAAAAAAGAAAGTGTTTCATTTCGAATATAAACTTAAACTAATAGTTAGATTGCATATTTCTAGATCAATAGTAATATTTTTTTTTCTAGAGCAACAATTCTTGCTTGAGCATGATCCTATATTATGTGTGTGAGAAATTGTTTGATATTGGATATGAAAATGATAACAAATGAGGAACATGTTTTTATTGGATGGATTCAATTTAAAATTGTCAAATTGACGCAGCTCTTTCTCTCTCTATATACATGTGAACGTAGTTTGAAATTATTATCACTTAAAAAAAAAAACAAAAAAAAGGATACTAACTACTCGAAACAAAAAAAAAAATAAATAAAAAAATCTCTTAAGATAGAGATCAATGAAGAGGCAAAACTTTTGTCAGCATATGATTATTATTACTGAGAAAATAAAGTATTCAGTAGTCTATTTAAAGCCTTCCCAAGCATTGGGAATTTGAGCACAAAGAGTCTGATCTATTACTATACAAGCATTACAAGCATGAATTCTACAAAATTTCTTTTATTCAACCTCTTTCTCTCATTTGTAGCTTCAAATTCTCTTTCCTCGGCATCTGTTGCCTCTCAACAATCCAAATTCTGGTCTCAAAATGTAGACAACAACATGCCTCAGTCTGTCCTTTCTAAATTATCTCCACTTTCTGAGAGCGAAGTAAAGATGTTCACTCCATTAGTATCCAAAAAATATTTCGTGTCTAACCCCAAATTATGCACCACTGCCAATTTGGTTTGCTCGGTTGCTGTCAAACCATTACCTCCATCGAATATTCAGTATACTCATTTCACTGACAAAGTTTATGTCCCTATGGAACAAGTCCACCCCGCGTCTTTGTTTAGACTTTCCGTCATAAAAAAAGGGCACAAAGTAACTCTTCCAACTAATCTCGATAGGGAACTCCCTAACCGCTCTTTTCTTCCCCCTCAAATAGCTAGAAACATTGGTCTCAGTGCGAGCGAGTTACAGAGAATATTTCCCACTGCTTTCTCCATTCCTATGACGAAGGCCGCTATGCAATTGAGCCTTAGCCATTGCGATGCCCCAACAGTGAAGGGAGAGAGGCGCGGTTGTCTAAAGACCCTAGAGGACATGATTCAATTCTCCAAGGAAAGTTTAGGCTCAAAACATTTGGTTGCATTGGCATCAAATTACACAAAAGGTGTGGGAAATCAAGTGTTCATGATTGGGAATGTTAAGCCTTATAAGACTAATAAGGTTGTCGCGTGCCATGAGATGTTCTTTCCCTTTGCCACCTATTACTGTCATAAGTTGCCTTCGACGCAAATCTACGCTGTGGATGTGGTTCACCCTAACAGAATAGGTGCTACGAATAAGATGTTCGTAATTTGTCACATGGATACCTCTACATGGGCACCTGATCATGTGGCTTTCAAGCTACTTAAGTTATCTCCCGGGAAAGGAGAAGTGTGTCACTGGATCACTCAAATGGATCTTATTTGGATTGGTTATGACTAGACAAGGATAATAAGTTGTAAAAATAAATTAACTAAATAAGACCGATGAAGTGAACCAAATCAATCAAAATTTTCTCTTTTGCGAAGTGTTTTGTAATATAAGTGATCTGCTTGTGGTTTAATTTTTGTGTGTTATCAGATGTTTGTACTATATAATGTGAAAATGTATATTGCAAGTAATAATTT